>CM038719.1:1509251-1529251 GCA_021613375.1 Megaleporinus macrocephalus
TGCCACAGGACTTCATCATTGTGCTGTTCAGGAGTTTTCTCTTCTACTGTTTCTTATTATGGGTTGTAGTGAAGTGCAGGTATTGCTGTAGGCCAGACTGATCATTATCAAACACTAGGCCGGAGCTATGTGTGAATATTATTCTTACTGGTGCTCATAATGAACTTCTACAATGTCGCGCTGCCCTCTGTTTCAGTAGTGTTTAATTACATCCTCCCCGCACGGTAAACAAGGGTTCTCAACAGGAACACCAAACACAGTGATTACCTAGCTAAGTTAACTTAGTAAGATGTGTTTTCTTTAAATGTAGTTACAGGTCATTGTTCTGTAGATACAGGTATTTATTCTGTAGATATGGTCTTTATTCTGTAGTTATGGGTCTTTATTCTGTAGTTATGGGTCTTTATTCTGTAGTTATGGGTATTTATTCTGTAGTTAGGAGTCTTTATTCTACAGATGTGGGTATTTATTCTGTAGTTAGGGGTCTTTATTCTGTAGATAGGGGTCTTTATTCTGTAGTTAGGGGTCTTTATTCTGTAGATAGGGGTCTTTATTCTGTAGCTATGGATCTTTATTCTGTAGTTATGGGTCTTTATTCTGTAGTTATGGATCTTTATTCTGTAGTTATGGGTATTTATTCTGTAGTTAGGAGTCTTAATTCTACAGATGTGGGTATTTATTCTGTAGTTAGGGGTCTTTATTCTACAGATGTGGGTATTAATTCTGTAGTTAGGGGTCTTTATTCTATAGATATGTTTTTTTTTCTGTAGTTAGGGGTCTTTATTCTGTAATTACTGGTCTTTATTCTCTAGTTAGGGGTCTTTATTCTGTAATTACAGGTCTTTATTCTGTAGTAATGGGTCTTTATTCTGTAATTACGGGTCTTTATTCTGTAGTTATGGGTCTTTATTCTGTAGTTAGGGGTCTTTATTCTGTAGATATGGGTCTTTATTCTGTAGTTATGGATCTTTATTCTGTAGTTATGGGTATTTATTCTGTAGTTAGGAGTCTTTATTCTATAGATGTGGGTATTTATTCTGTAGTTAGGGGTCTTTATTCTATAGATATGTTTTTTTTTCTGTAGTTAGGGGTCTTTATTCTGTAGTTAGGGGTCTTTATTCTATAGATATGTTTTTTTTCTGTAGTTAGGGGTCTTTATTCTGTAGTTATGGGTCTTTATTCTGTAGTTAGGGGTCTTTATTCTGTAGTTAGGAATCTTTATTCTGTAGCTATGGATCTTTATTCTGCAGTTATGGGTATTTATTCTGTAGTTATGGGTATTTATTCTGTAGTTATGGGTCTTTATTCTGTAGTTAGGGGTCTTTATTCTATAGATATGTTTTTTTTCTGTAGTTAGGGGTCTTTATTCTGTAGTTATGGGTCTTTATTCTGTAGTTAGGGGTCTTTATTCTGTAGTTAGGAATCTTTATTCTGTAGCTATGGATCTTTATTCTGCAGTTATGGGTATTTATTCTGTAGTTATGGGTATTTATTCTGTAGTTATGGGTCTTTATTCTGTAGCTATGGATCTTTATTCTGTAGTTATGGGTATTTATTCTGTAGTTATGGGTATTTATTCTGTAGTTAGGAGTCTTTATTCTATAGATGTGGGTATTTATTCTGTAATTAGGGGTCTTTATTCTATAGATATGTTTTTTTCTGTAGTTAGGGGTATTTATTCTGTAGTTAGGAGTCTTTATTCTACAGGTGTGGGTATTTATTCTGTAATTAGGGGTCTTTATTCTATAATTAGGAGTATTTATTCTGTAGTTAGGGGTCTTTATTCTGTAGTTATGGGTCTTTATTCAGTGGTTAGGGGTCTTTATTCTATAGATGTGGGTATTTATTCTGTAGTTAGGGGTCTTTATTCTATAGATATGTTTTTTTTCTGTAGTTAGGGGTCTTTAATCTGTAATTAGGAGTCTTTATTCTATAGATGTGGGTCTTTATTCCGTAGTTAGGGGTCTTTATTCTATAGATATGTTTTTTTCTGTAGTTAGGGGTCTTTATTCTGTAGTTAGGGGTCTTTAATCTGTAATTAGGAGTCTTTATTCTATAGATGTGGGTCTTTATTCCGTAGTTAGGGGTCTTTATTCTATAGATATGTTTTTTTCTGTAGTTAGGGGTCTTTATTCTGTAGTTAGGGCTCAGCTAACCCTAGGTGTATATCTCCCCCTCGTGTTTCACTGGATCCTCTAATTGAGGTTGTTTAGAAGTGTAAATGTGATAATGCTACAGACGTGCCACAAGCAAGCTAACACTCCTGTGCTATTGTGTGAATGCAGTGTTAACCTGCAGGTAGCTGTGATCATATTTCAGCTCCTAAACGACCCCAGAACTCAGAGGACCCAGTGATGTTGGGCAGATCTGTGCAGTTAGAGGGTTGGAAGGTTGTAGTAAGTATGTCAGCAAGGAATTTTATAAACTTTGATATGAGAGGTTAGACACAGAGCTTCTAATACAGGTGTGACCCCACCTACAGAACAACAACTTCAGAGGGTCTGTGCTGAGCGTTGTTAACTATCCTAGTTAGAATCAAACTGGAGTGAAAAGCTAGAACACCTCTCCTGATCAGGACTGTGTGATGCTTTGTTAAGCTTTTATTTTCTGGCAGGAACTGGATTTTAAATCTGTGCTATCTATTTGTGGGCCTGCAGGTCTACACTGTTTTGTCTACACTCTGAATTCCTCAGAGACTCTAAGCTTTAGCTTGGCGGCGCCACTCTATACTTTATATATGGGTGTGTTATCGCCCCCTATTGGGCTTTTGAGTCTTCTGGTGTGGACGAAGACATGCGGATATACACAACCATTCATTTTATAGCATCAACCCCAGTACTAACAAAGAAGTTTGCATCAGATCGCAATGACTTCTGGGTGAGATTAGTAGTCGAAGTCTGTATGTATGTTGACCTGATCCTTCACAGTCTTACAGGATCATCTGAGAACATTATCTTGACCTTCTTAGGGGTCTTAAGGTGGCATCAAGTCGATGAGGGTAAGCAGTACCGGAACAGAGGGCCGCTCGTTCAACACTGGTTGGTCCTAAAACATACCTGGAATGGAGGTGAGTGGTGGGCGGCGTGAAGAGGACTGGGGGCAACCGGGATAAAACCTTGCTTTCCCTGTTGTGTTCATTGCTTTCCTTGTACGCGTTGGGAGGGTTTAAAGAGAGACTTGGTGTGCGAGGGGGCGGAGCTTTGTGGGGAGTAGAAGCTGATTGGTGAAGATTCAGGATCGGGGGTTGCATTCCGAAACTAATCTCAACCCTGAACTTAAAAGCTAGATACGTCCCACAGATCCTCAATCTGCACTCGGCCGTGCACTTCACCGGTTCGCATGGGAGGGGGCGGGGCATGTTTCGGATACAATTCTCTTTTTTCCTCTTTTTTTTTTTTTTTTAAATGACAGTGCATTCCAGTTTTTCAAGTCCAGTTATCATTCATTTCATCTCATATTATCTGTGTGAAGAAGAAGAGGTTCTCATCGGCAGCAGCCGTCCAACCAGACAGTCTGGTTCGTGAGTGCTTGTGTGTGTGTGTGTGTGTGTGTGTGTGTGTGTGTGTGTGTGTGTGGGTGAATACTGCTCGCATTCAGTACATGGGTCTAGCCTCACATACGCACGAGTCCGAAGCTTTGGGCTTTAGTGGGTAACATTCTGAAAGACAGGAGGAGCTCAGACGCCTCCTTCCCTCCGTCCTGCTCTCCTCTACTTCTCTCCAGCGTCTTTTCAGTTCTATTGTTTTTTTTTTCCTCCCAGCAGGAACTTCTCAAGCTCTCCAAGTTCATGTTGTTCTTGTTTTCTTTCCTTCTTTGCGTTGTTTGTCGTCTTTCCCGTTAAAGAAACGAAGGTGAAATGAAAATGAAGCGAGGGAACTCATTCAAAACCAAACCGGAATGGAAGCTTTCGGGGCTGCAGCATTGTTTTAATACACTTTGGGGAAACAAATGAGACAAACGGATCCGTCCGCCGGCTCTGCTGGTCCACAGCTGATGTGCCTGCCATTCTGAGCTGAGCCCAACACTCAAATAAATAAATAAATAAATAAATTAATTAATAATACATAAATACATAAACAAATAAATAATTAACTAAAAAAATAAAATTTACAGTTAAAAATCAAATAAATACTTTTAAAATAGCTTTTTTTTGACATTCACTTGGACGGCAACGTTCTGAAGGTTCTGGAGGAGTCTAAGGGGTCGAGATGTTCTCCAGTGGGTGGGTTCATGTGGAAACTCTACTCTCTGTGACGTATACTGCCAGAAACGGTGGTGGATCTACCGATTGTGTTGAAGGCATCTTCAGTACATCCACGACACGTGACAAGAAGCCTTCTTCTCTCTGGGGGAGGGCGTGGCTTCTGTACGGCGGTTGTGCTGATACGGGTTCGAGTAATCTGGTAATTAAGTCCCGTATTTAATTCAAGCTGCCGCTTTTGGGGGGTTAAAGAGTTCTGGAGGCCCGAGATGCTCCTCATCCACCTGTTCTCCATCTTCTACTTTCGTTCCTAATCATCTTCAAATTACAGTCCACTGCGGTGACACTTCTCATGATGATGATGATGGTGATGATGATGATGATGATGATGATTAATAAAAGACACAATCATTTCTGTCCCAGCTCCTGTGTTCTTTCCTCTGCTGATTGTTATCTAGTCCGTTGGTGGTTCTAGGTCGTCCTTGTGTTTGCGAGCCTGTTTGATATCTAACTGAAGTTTACATGGAGATGAACTTCAGGGTCTCTGGGTTGCTGAGTTCTGAGCTGATCAGTAGTTCTGAGTTCTGATCAGTAGTTCTGAGGCGCGAGGGACATCAGGTTCCAGTTCGTGAGTGTTTGTTCGTGTATCCGGGTGCGTCGCTGCTCGCTCGGCCGTGTCCGGACTGCAGGTGTTTCTGTTAGCGATGAGCGGTGTGTGAGCGGAGTGTGTCTGTGATTGAGGGACTGTGGGGGGTTTCTCAGGGTCCGAGGGTAAAGGAGCGGGTCCCAGCCCGCTCTGTAGGCCCTGCTGTTTTTCGGGGGTTCCTTCAGGGCTGAGATTGGGTTCCGTTGGAGGAGAGGAGGCGGGTTTTGTCCTTGCCGGACCCCCTGCGCTGAAGGACACCTCCACTGGCTGCCTCGGCACGCTCCGCCCTCTCTCCTCGGTCTCCGCCCCCTTCTGAACGGCGGGAGTTCTGCCGGGTAGGCGTGCCGGGGGGGCGGGAGGAGAGACCATTCTTCTCATCTGTGATGCAGTAAAAAATATTCAGACATGTTTAAATTTTACACTCACTGTCCACTGTATCAGCTCCACTGACCATACAGGACCTCCACTCACTGTCCACTGTATCAGCTCCACTGACCATACAGGACCTCCACTCACTGTCCACTGTATCAGCTCCACTGACCATACAGGACCTCCACTCACTGTCCACTGTATCAGCTCCACTGACCATACAGCAGCTCCACTCACTGTCTACTGTATCAGCTCCACTGACCATACAGGACCTACACTCACTGTCCACTGTATCAGCTCCACTGACCATACAGGAGCTCCACTCACTGTCCACTGTATCAGCTCCACTGACCATACAGGACCTACACTCACTGTCCACTGTATCAGCTCCACTGACCATACAGGAGCTCCACTCACTGACCACTGTATCAGCTCCACTGACCATACAGGACCTCCACTCACTGTCCACTGTATCAGCTCCAGTATGCACTGGACAGTGTATATACAAGTAGGGGTACTTTCTTTTCATTGCTCTAAATCTGAAAGCTACTGTGAAATATAATCTGATGTTTTTTATTCTCAGAATTAAGAGTTGAAGATTATATATGAACTCCATGTTTGTGTGACACAAATATTTTACAGTTCATTAACCTTAAAGAAATAAAATGAGTATATATTTACAGCTGAGATGTTTTTGTTCCCAAAATCTAATCTTATTCTGAGATGTCCCCCAAACAGATTTTTTTATGTTTCATAGTGTTTTATGTTTCACACTTAAAATGCTTGCTATCCAACATATTGGCTTTTGCTGTTGCAAGTGAATGGCTAGACTTTCTCTCCTTTTCAGCTGTGCTGCTAATGCTGGTTGGAGATGCTGGTTTTGAATAGTTATAGTTTCACCCAGGCCGATGTGAAAGTGTTCACTAAGTGTTTATTAAGGACTGTATATGTTAGCCAGGTAAGTCTCTCACCTGATAGTGACTGGACAGAGGGCTGGTCGTGACTGCTGAGCAGCTGGGCCTGTATGGTCTCCACCACCCTCTTAAACCTGCGACTGGGACCTGAGACACACATACAGGACAGAACCATGTAGTCCAGTGAACAGAGTCACCACAGCATGTTTAATAACTCCCAGAGCTCCTCTTCACAGCTAGCTTACCTGATATGAGGGTGAAGGTGACGCTGTAGATGCCCGTCTCCTTCTTTCCCTCTCTCTCCCGCTCCCTCTCTCTCTCTCGTTCCCTCTCTCCCTCTGAGAAGGCGATGTCCACCTGGAACTTGACAGGTTTCTGGAAGACGGACGAACCTCCGGAAGATTTATACTCCGCCCGGAAGCTGGTCTGAGAGACTACACTGTGGCTCAGGGAGGGAATCTGGAGAAGAGAGAAGACTTTCAGAGAGAACCTACGTTCCAGCAGGGAGCAAGAGAAGGAGAGGAGAAGGAGAAGAGAATTGTAGAAAAGAGAAGAGAACATAATAGAAATAGAGAGGAGAAGAGAAGATGAGAAAAAAGAAGAAAACAAAAGGAGAGAAGACAAGAACAGAACAGAGCAATAGAGAAGAGAATATAATAGAAATGGAGAGAAGAGATGAAAAAAACAGAATAGAAAACAAGAGGAGACAATAGAAAAGTGAAGAGAGTAGGAGAAGAGATGAGAAGAGAGGAGAAGATTTGAGAAGAGATCAGAGGAGAATAAATATATGCAAAGAAAAGAGAGGAAAATCGATGAGAAGAGGAAAACAGAAGAGGTGAGAGAAGAATAAAGAAGAGATGAGAAGAGAAAGGAAAAAGGAGATTAGAAGAGGTGAGAGAATAATAGAGAATAAATGAGAGAAAAATAGAGAAGAAAGAAGGATAGAGAAGAGAAGAGAGAAAAAGAGAGGAAAAGAGATGAAAAGAGGTGAGAAAAGAGGAGAGAAGGGAAGGGGAGAGAGGAAAACAGAAGAGGTGAGAGAAGATAAGAGAAGAGAAGAGAAGAGAGAAGAATAGAGAACAGATGAGAGAAGAATAAAGAAAAATTGAGTAGAGAGGAAAAGAGATGAGAAAAGGAAAACAGAAGAGGTAAGGAGAGAAGAGAGGAGAAGAGGAAAACAGATAAGGTGAGAAGAGAAGATAGGAGGAGAGGGAAACAGAAGAGGTGAGGAGAGAAGAGAGGAGGAGAGGAAAACAGATAAGGTGAGAAGAGAAGAGAGGAGGAGAGGGAAACAGAAGAGGTGAGGAGAGAAGATAGGAGGAGAGGGAAACAGAAGAGGTGAGGAGAGATGATAGGAGGAGAGGGAAACAGAAGAGATGAGGAGAGAAGAGAGGAGGAGAGGAAAACAGATAAGGTGAGAAGAGAAGAGAGGAGGAGAGGGAAACAGAAGAGGTGAGGAGAGAAGATAGGAGGAGAGGGAAACAGAAGAGGTGAGGAGAGAAGATAGGAGGAGAGGGAAACAGAAGAGGTGAGGAGAGAAGATAGGAGGAGAGGGAAACAGAAGAGGTGAGGAGAGAAGATAGGAGGAGAGGGAAACAGAAGAGGTGAGGAGAGAAGATAGGAGGAGAGGGAAACAGAAGAGGTGAGGAGAGAAGATAGGAGGAGAGGAAAACAGAAGAGGTGAGGAGAGAAGAGAGGAGGAGAGGAATGGAGGTGTTACTAACTGATAGAAAGGCGTGGACGATGTCGGCTTTGATGGAACTGAGTGGTTTATCTCTGATCACCACGAAAATCTGCTCCTCTTTCTCCAAACTGATGAAATTCCCAAACCAGGACTTCTTAGCCAGCCTGTGGGAAACACCACACACAGTTATCACACGGACACCTGATACAGGTCTGTATGATTAACCCTCCCACCACACCGGCTACTCACTCAGGACTGGACTCCGGCGTCAGACTGGACATGTCTTCTGATGTAGGAACTAAAATAACAAGAACACGTAAATCATTTCTGATTAGACCCCCAGCACCCCCCACCCCCCACCCCCCACCTCACACAAATCAGTTCTTTAGAATCAGGGCCTATAGGCTTTTACCACTGTACTGCAGTCAGCACACACTCACTGCTATACACTAATAATAACAGCATATGGAAGAGTTTCCTCCTTCTGTTAAAAATCAGTTAGTTCAGACTGCTACTCCAAAAATGCACTACAGAACTCTACAGGAGGTCATTCCTACCAGTCTATCAGACTCTATAACTCCTCCCTTAACGTACGACACCCCTCACACGTACAGTGATAACAGTAGAACTATAATTTAATTATGTGTGCAACAACTCAAATGTGCAATAACTTCTTACTTCTAAACTCGTACTGCTGTATACAGAATATCTGTACTTATTATGATAGACACAGTCACTTTATATAGTGACTGATATTTATTATTCTATTGTATTATAAGACTTATATATGTGTACATACAACAAATTTTCTTTTATGTTGTAAATTATTATTAGAGTGTTTATTCTTCTACATAACCGGCTGCTACTGTAAAAACAGTAATTTCCCCCTGAAATCAATAAAGTATTTCTGATTTTGATTCTGATTCTCAGCAGATGATACTCTGATACTCTGTTTACGGGGGGTTCATCTCCGCTGATCCCGTTATTACCAGCTCTGGTGGTCCTGGTTAAAAGTAAGTGAAGAGCCGATTCCATCAATTCCAGCAGTCCAGAGTCGACTCCATAAACAAGGCTGCATGTATTACAGGAAACAGCAAACCTGGGAATAATTTCTGGCGCTCAGGGGGTCTGACCGCAGGGGGTCTGACCGCAGGGGGTCTGACCGCAGGGGGTCTGACCGCAGGGGGTCCCACCAGCTGTACTTACCTGGGAGATGGTAAACCTGTGGAACTGAAGGGGTTAAGTAAAAACACCAAGTCTCACCCTGCAGCTTGCGGCGGTGGAAGCGAGGCGAGCCCAGCAGGTTGTTCTTGAACGAGTTGAGGCGCGTCCTCCAGTGGGCGGAGCTGCTGGCGGCCATCCCCCCGCCCCCTCCGCCGGGGCTGGAGGGCGGGGTTAGAGAGAGGGAGCCGCCGCCCACTCCGCCGCCGCCCCCTTCGGCTCGGGAGGAGGAGGAGGAGGAGGAGGATGAGGGCGGGGTGGGAGAGGGGTGCTGGGGGTGGTGCACGGGGGTCCCGAGGGGGGTGGGGAGCGGGGAGCCCTGCGGGGTGACCTGCGACACATGGGCAGAGTTAGGATAGACGGTCTTAGTGACGGACTTAAGGACGGAGGAGGGAGCGGGGAAGAAGAAGAAGCGAGGGATGGGGGACAGGAGCGGGGACGGAGACGGGGAGGGTGAGGGGGGCGTCTGCAGGGGGAGGGACTTCATGGACTGCAGGTGGGGCCGCTCGGACGCCGCCTTGGACGGCAGCGTCTGGGTTTTTTGGTCGGCCGCGCGAGGGGCCGCCCGGGGTGTGGTGGAGGTGGTGGTGGTGGTGGCGGTGCCGGCGCTTCCCGCTTTGGGGTCTTTGGAGTGGGTGTTGGAAGCAGAAGTGACCTCTGATTGGCTGAACGTGAAAACGGGACTCTGACGAGGCGGGAGAGAAAGGACAGAGGGATGGAGGAGGACAGAAGAGGACAGAAGAAGGATGGAGAGATGGAAAGAGAGAGCAATGGTGATGAGAGTTAATGAGAGGCTATGGTTTGTGATTAGCAAGAACAGAGTTAAACTGAGCGTGGAACTGAAGTTAGAAACAATGGCACACGGTTCGACCACACCATCAACAGATACGCCACTGACCGCTACCTGATAAAGGAGTGGTTCAGCCAAAAACACTAAATTTGAATTGCACTACTGTCCCCTTTCCCACCATAAGACATTACCAGTGTCCGAAATCTCCTCAGTAGAAAGTAACACTACACACACACAGCCGACTCTACACTAACCTCTGTAGCAGTAACACTACACACACACAGCCGACTCTACACTAACCTCTGTAGCAGCAGTAACACTACACACACACAGCCGACTCTACACTAACCTCTGTAGCAGTAACACTACACACACACAGCCGACTCTAAACTAACCTCTGTAGCAGTAACACTACACACACAGCCGACTCTACACTAACCTCTGTAGCAGTAACACTACACACACACAGCCGACTCTACACTAACCTCTGTAGCAGTAACACTACACACACACAGCCGACTCTAAACTAACCTCTGTAGCAGTAACACTACACACACACAGCCGACTCCACACTAACCTCTGTAGCAGCAGTAACACTACACACACACAGCCGACTCTACACTAACCTCTGTAGCAGTAACACTACACACACACAGCCGACTCTACACTAACCTCTGTAGCAGCAGTAACACTACACACACACAGCCGACTCTACACTAACCTCTGTAGCAGTAACACTACACACACACAGCCGACTCTAAACTAACCTCTGTAGCAGTAACACTACACACACAGCCGACTCTACACTAACCTCTGTAGCAGTAACACTACACACACACAGCCGACTCTACACTAACCTCTGTAGCAGTAACACTACACACACACAGCCGACTCTAAACTAACCTCTGTAGCAGTAACACTACACACACACAGCCGACTCTACACTAACCTCTGTAGCAGTAACACTACACACACACAGCCGACTCTACACTAACCTCTGTAGCAGTAACACTACACACACACAGCCGACTCTACACTAACCTCTGTAGCAGCAGTAACACTACACACACACAGCCGACTCTACACTAACCTCTGTAGCAGTAACACTACACACACACAGCCGACTCTACACTAACCTCTGTAGCAGTAACACTACACACACAGCCCACTCTACACTAACCTCTGTAGCAGTAACACTACACACACACAGCCGACTCTACACTAACCTCTGTAGCAGTAACACTACACACACACAGCCGACTCTACACTAACCTCTGTAGCAGCAGTAACACTACACACACACAGCCGACTCTACACTAACCTCTGTAGCAGTAACACTACACACACACAGCCGACTCTACACTAACCTCTGTAGCAGTAACACTACACACACACAGCCGACTCTACACTAACCTCTGTAGCAGCAGTAACACTACACACACACAGCCAACTCTACACTAACCACTGTAGCAGCAGTAACACTACACACACACAGCCGACTCTACACTAACCTCTGTAGCAGCAGTAACACTACACACACACAGCCGACTCTACACTAACCTCTGTAGCAGCAGTAACACTACACACACACAGCCGACTCTACACTAACCTCTGTAGCAGTAACACTACACACACACAGCCGACTCTACACTAACCTCTGTAGCAGCAGTAACACTACACACACACAGCCGACTCTACACTAACCTCTGTAGCAGCAGTAACACTACACACACACAGCCGACTCTACACTAACCTCTGTAGCAGTAACACTACACACACACAGCCGACTCTACACTAACCTCTGTAGCAGTAACACTACACACACACAGCCGACTCTACACTAACCTCTGTAGCAGTAACACTACACACACACAGCCGACACTACACTAACCTCTGTAGCACTAACACTACACACACACAGCCGACTCTACACTAACCTCTGTAGCAGTAACACTACACACACACAGCCGACTCTACACTAACCTCTGTAGCAGTAACACTACACACAAACAGCCGACACTACACTAACCTCTGTGGCAGCAGTAACACTACACACACACAGCCGACACTACACTAACCTCTGTAGCAGCAGTAACACTACACACACACAGCAGACTCTACACTAACCTCTGTAGCAGCAGTAACACTACACACACACAGCCGACTCTACACTAACCTCTGTAGCAGCAGTAACACTACACACACAGCCAACTCTACACTAACCTCTGTGGCAGCAGTAACACTACACACACACAGCAGACTCTACACTAACCCCTGTAGCAGCAGTAACACTACACACACACAGCAGACTCTACACTAACCTCTGTAGCAGCAGTAACACTACACACACACAGCCGACTCTACACTAACCTCTGTAGCAGCAGTAACACTACACACACACAGCAGACTCTACACTAACCTCTGTAGCAGCAGTAACACTACACACACACAGCAGACTCTACACTAACCTCTGTAGCAGCAGTAACACTACACACACACAGCAGACTCTACACTAACCTCTGTAGCAGCAGTAACACTACACACACACAGCAGACTCTACACTAACCTCTGTAGCAGTAACACTACACACACACAGCCGACTCTACACTAACCTCTGTAGCAGCAGTAACACTACACACACACAGCCGACTCTACACTAACCTCTGTAGCAGCAGTAACACTACACACACACAGCCGACTCTACACTAACCTCTGTAGCAGTAACACTACACACACACAGCCGACTCTACACTAACCTCTGTAGCAGTAACACTACACACACACACAGCCGACTCTACACTAACCTCTGTAGCAGTAACACTACACACACACAGCCCACTCTACACTAACCTCTGTAGCAGTAACACTACACACACACAGCCGACTCTACACTAACCTCTGTAGCAGTAACACTACACACACACAGCCGACACTACACTAACCTCTGTAGCTGCAGTAACACTACACACACACAGCCGACTCTACACTAACCTCTGTAGCAGCAGTAACACTACACACACACAGCAGACTCTACACTAACCTCTGTAGCAGCAGTAACACTACACCCCACACAGCCGACTCTACACTAACCTCTGTAGCAGCAGTAACACTACACACACACAGCAGACTCTACACTAACCTCTGTAGCAGCAGTAACACTACACACACACAGCAGACTCTACACTAACCTCTGTAGCAGCAGTAACACTACACACACACAGCAGACTCTACACTAACCTCTGTAGCAGCGTAACACTACACACACACAGCCGACTCTACACTAACCTCTGTAGCAGCAGTAACACTACACACACACAGCCGACTCTACACTAACCTCTGTACAGCAGTAACACTACACACACACAGCCGACTCTACACTAACCTTTGTAGCAGCAGTAACACTACACACACACAGCCGACTCTACACTAACCTCTGTAGCAGCAGTAACACTACACACACACAGCCGACTCTACACTAACCTCTGTAGCAGCAGTAACACTACACACACACAGCAGACTCTACACTAACCCCTGTAGCAGCAGTAACACTACACACACACAGCAGACTCTACACTAACCTCTGTAGCAGCAGTAACACTACACACACACAGCAGACTCTACACTAACCTCTGTAGCAGCAGTAACACTACACACACACAGCCGACTCTACACTAACCTCTGTAGCAGCAGTAACACTACACACACACAGCAGACTCTACACTAACCTCTGTAGCAGCAGTAACACTACACACACACAGCAGACTCTACACTAACCTCTGTAGCAGTAACACTACACACACACAGCCGTCTCTACACTAACCTCTGTAGCAGTAACACTACACACACACAGCCGACTCTAAACTAACCTCTGTAGCAGTAACACTACACACACACAGCAGACTCTACACTAACCTCTGTAGCAGTAACACTACACACACACAGCCGACTCTACACTAACCTCTGTAGCAGTAACACTACACACACACAGCTTTTTTCTAGAAGTAGGAGATTTCAGACACAGCTATTGATTGCTTCTATAGTTTTGTACTGGGGCTACAAGGCTGATGTAGCTACCCAGGAAACATGTCCATGTGGGCCCCATATGGATTTTATCTAAAGAACCCCAGTTGCATTATAACTTTGGGCCCCAGCTGGGCTACAGTCATTGGTCCCGGTTGGGTCGGCTTGTGTAGGCTACCAATGGGGATCCAGCTGGGTTACAGTTATGGGACCCAATAAAACTACAGTTGTGGACACCTTATGGGTCACTGTCGATGGGCCCAGTTAGGGTTAGAGTTATTTCTGTTTTGACTGTGGGGCCAGTGGATGATTGTTCACGTGGGCCCCACGTCCAGCCCAGATTAGTTGCCCACATTGGTCGCCAAACGATTGGTCGTTTGACACGTTAAGTGAGGAAAGGTACATTAGCCTTGTAGCTCCAGCGCTAAACTAAAGAAGCAGACGCATGTGTGGCTGGCGTGAGGGGTTAAACTGTAAACCTGACTTCTCTCACCGAACCATCCCTTCAAAGTGTTACTGTGTTAGCAGTGAGTTAATAGCTAAACCGCGCTGCACTGTAAACGGGGTTAGATCAGAGACGGAGAGCGCTGTAGCTCAGTGTGCAGGTCTATGGCATGAGTCATGACTCCAAATGGGACAGCGTGAAGTAGATGGAGACTCATAAACACGGCAACGGAACTAATTCAGCTTTACTGCCCTCCGCGTCGTATACAGACCCGACAGAAAGAGTGAAAGAAGCAAAGATACAGGTTATATGTCACGTGTGATCATGTGCCTATCTCTGCAGAGGCTCTTCAGCTGAGCTGAGATCTCAGGATGTCTTTTGTCGCTCTCCACAGAAAAACAAGTATTTCCAAAGCAGTTACTTTACAGGAGAGAACACTTTCAATGGAAGTCAATGGAACCAGAATCTTTTCCAAGTTATTTTGGAGCGTTTCTATTGGTCCATTCATCATAACATGTAGAAAAGTAGAAAAAGTAGAGAAGTAGAGAAATAAACATGGACAAAAATGGAGATACACGTTCTTCTGGGATAGTGATGATGCTTAAGCTTGTCTGTGTTTGTGAAACGCTAGTGAAGCTAAATGACGGAGTAGGTGTGGGTGACCCCTCTGCTGAGGGCAGTAACTTACTCTGGGGCTGCTGAGGGGGCTGGAGGAGAGTCCAGTCGAAGCTCCACTGACCGAACGAGACCTGTTAAAACATCACAGTCAGACAGGACAGTGAAAATGACCCGTGTATGTTAGTGGCACGCAATAATGTCAGACACACGATAACCTGCTGTGACCTAAATATAATATTCAACCCCCACTGCAAATTGCTTTATTGGCAATATGTACAACCTTACAGCTGCAACCAACCAACCAACCAACCCACCAACCAGCCAACCAACCAACCAACCAACCCACCAACCAGCCAACCCGCCAACCAACCAACCAATCCACCAACCCACCAACCAACCAACCCACCAACCCACCAACCAACCAACCCACCAACCAGCCAACCAACCCACCAACCCACCAACCAACCAACCCACCAACCAACCAACCCACCAACCCACCAACCAACCAACCCACCAACCAGCCAACCAACCAACCAACCCACCAACCCACCAACCAACCAACCCACCAACCAGCCAACCAACCAACCCCCCAGCCAACCAGCCAACCAGCCAACCAACCCACCAACCAGCCAAGCAGCCAACCAACCAACCAACCCACCAACCAGCCAACCAACCAACCAACCAACCAACCAACCAACCAACCAACCCACCAACCAGCCAACCCGCCAACCAGCCAACCAACCAACCAACCAACCAACCAACCCACCAACCAGCCAACCCGCCAACCAGCCAACCAACCAACCAACCAACCAACCCACCAACCCACCAGCCAACCAGCCAACCAACCAACCCGCCAACCAGCCAACCAACCAACCCGCCAACCAGCCAACCAACCAACCAACCAACCCACCCACCAACCCACCAACCAACCCACCAACCGAGACTGTCTGTGTGGGTTGTTTGTGCTGCCGTGTGTGTTATTATGCAGGACATGATTGTGTTTGTTTTGTCATGATATTTATTTCAGCTATTTACGGAATTATGTTTATAGGCCTACTCGATTTGGGCTGCCTACATACTGAATAATGAATAGTTTTATCCTAAAACTGAATGTTCAGCTCAGTTTAAGTCACTCGAGGGTTTCTGACCACCTGCCTCCTCGGGAATCTGGTGCCAGCCGGTGATAGCGCCCTCTTGCTGCCACGTCCATTATCATTATAAACTGCATCTCTAGGAACATTCAATGCTTTTGCTATCTCCTTGCATCCCCTTCCCTCTTAGTGAAGGGCTGTGATCTTCTCTCCTAACTTTCTAGACGACTCAATCAAACATCACAAACATAACATCAAAGTGGCCTTTGGGTTGAACTTTGAGAAACTACTTGTTATACTAAATTAAATTAAATTAAATTCTTCTTGTTCGATTGCCTTTGCAAAGAGTCATGAATTACAGTTACAATCAAAATGATTAGGAAAAAATATTTTTTGCTAATAATTTTGATTGTAACTGTAATCAATGACTGTAATTAATGGCAGTATGCAAGTTACTCAAGGCACATCAGGCCCGGATATCACTTATACTCGATTCCACAGTGTCCACTGTTCTACTGTTCAGTGGGTGGTTAACTGTTCCAGTTCAGAAGTAGTTCAGGAGTGGTTCAACATATACATGCAAATTAATAAGCAGTTTATATACAATGAGAATAATCATGCAATAATTAACATAACAGCTAAATAACCAGAAACAAAGTAATAAGTAGTCTCTCTAAATAGTTGCAAAGCAGTTGATCACATAAACTGCATTACTATGCTACAGAAATCAGTAGAATAAAAAAATCTGTCCCGTGCTGACCACTAGTCCGTCCACCATCAACATTACCACAATATATTGGGTTTTCAAATTATGATGGTAAAATGGAGATATACACAGTTTACATCATATACAGTATTGTGTAAATGTTTAAGCAAAACTCTTTATTATTAAATATTAATCAGTATTAATAGAGTAAGTAGTGTTTTCCATACGTCAGTGTGTTTATTTAACTCTTTCCAAGCTTCTCCTAAACAACCCAGTATTATTATCAGTTCTCATCTAATACCTGCTTTGACTGCTCAGTACTTCATTAAGATAAATCAAGATTTGCTGCTGAAGGAACTGAACACATTCATACAATGTCTGGGGCGTCCAGGAGAAATCTGGAACCTAACTTTGTTCTTCAAACTGGATCAAGATCTGATCTACTTCTCTCACAATAACATATTCATGTTACTTTGTATTGTATGTCTGATTATTTACATCTGTTCTAATCAGATCTGGTGAACATACACTTACTGATTGTATATACTGTATCTCACTCACTAAAACAGGATGTAGTGTTTATATGCAGTGTTTATATGTACCTCTGGCTGTGGGCGGAGGTGTCCAGTGCCCTGCGGGGTGGTGTAGGTGAACCCTGGTCCGTCACACTCAACACCTCCAGACTCTTCCTCTCTGGACGGCAGCGGCCATGACGGGTCAGCATCGGAGAGTCCACTCGCTTCCGAGGAGGATCTGAACACACGTACGAGATACACAGATCATTCTAACAAACAGATTCCAGACTTTTAGCTCAGACTCTTCATCTCTGAGTGACTCTTCACCTTAATTATCATTACGTTATTAAAAATAATCATTAAACTTTCAATTTGCTCACTACCAACACACTCACATCACTATAGATGTGAGCAGAAGTAGAATATAACCAGCAAACAGAGCTTTAATAATTAGTGTTACACACATAAATCATCATACCGCTTCACTAAAACACACAAGTTCACACATCTGCAGGAACTTCGTGTTTCAGTAGTGACACCACTGCTTCACACTGATTTTCAGACTTCGTAACACATTTAATTCCAGACAGTGGGATCCATCTGCTCACCATGGGTAAACTAAAGCCACTCACTTACAACTCCAAGAGTTTCAGGATGTTCTAGTTTTCAGTACCTTATAAATGATGGTGTGTGTGTATACATTAGCTTATTACTATCTCTATTAATGACAAAGGTATCAAACGTATTCACGCTCATTACTCAGGTAGAAGTATAGATACTAGGGTTTAAAATACTTCTGTAGAAGGTGAAGTATCAACTGAAACTTTTTACTCCAGTAAAAGTGTGAAAGTACTGATTTCCAAACTACTTAAAGTATAAAAGTAAAAGTAATGTTAGGGGAAAAATGCCATTAAGGATAAAAGCTCAGGTCACACCACAGGGGTCTACAGTGCACAAGCCCACCTCCCCAAAAACTCCATTCTTCTAAAAGCCATAGTGACTATCATGTTATGGCTGATGACTATGTAGAAGTTAAACCAGATGCTTGCCATATCTGGAACACACGTGGGCGAAGGAGGAAACGCATCGTTTACGTTCAGTAGCAAAACAGGCCATCGCTTCTGGGTAGACGTTCTGGACGTTATCAGATCAGATTTTGGCTTTTGGCCAGATCTGATTACACCGGAGTCGATTTTACTGCCTGTTTATTTGAATCACTTTAAAAGGCTTAACGTAATTAAAGCAAAAGTACTGAGTTCAGGACACATGACATCACCAGGAGCTCAACCTGCTGACTATTTTCTTTCAGGTACCCTTTACCTCATAACAATGCAGAGTTAGTGCCAAACACTGGTCAGACCTGTCACACTGGTCACACCCCCGAGTCACACTAGTTAACACGTCTGCTGCTTCCAGGCAACTTTGTTTAATGTGTCTTTAATTGCTCTTCTTTTATGACTTCTTTTCCTCTCCTCACTGCCAGTGACATCACAGAGGACAACATCAATAACGCTGATGAAATCAAAAGGGAAACTCCACCTTTAAAAAAACTGTACAGTTAAAGCACGCCTTACATGCTTACATCAGCTGCAACAAAGACTTTAAAAATAATAATAAACTAATAACCTACCATGACAACACAGCTCTGATTGGTCAGACTACTTATTTATGCATCCACCAAAATCTAAACAGCTCTGTAAAAAACTTTACACAGTGCCACAGTTGGTCAGTTAGTCAGCTAGCCAGTCTGCCTATCAGCCACCCAGCCAGTCTGTCTATCAGCCAGACAGTCTGCCTATCAGCCACCCAGCCAGTCTGTCTATCAGCCAGACAGTCTGCCTATCAGACAACCAGCCAGTCAGTCAGTCGGTCAGCCAGTCTGTCAATCAGTAAGTCAGTCAGTTAGTCGGTCAACCAGTCTGTCAATCAGTAAGTCAGTCAGTCAGTCAGCTAGCCAGTCTGTCAATCCGCCACCCAGTCAGTCAGTCAGTCAGCCAGTCAGTCGATAAGTCAGCCAGTCAGTCAGCTAGCCAGTCTGTCAATCAGCCACCCAGTCAGTCAGTCAATCAGCTACCAAGTCAGTCAGTCAATCAGCCAGACAGTCAGTAAGCTAACCAGTTAGTCAGTAACTCAGCCAGTCAGTCAGCTAGCCAGTCTGTCAATAAGCCAATCAATCAGACAGTCAATCAGCCACCCAGTCAGTCAGTCAGCCAGTCGGTCAGCCAGTCAGTCTTTCAATCAGACAGCCAGTCAGTCAGTCAGCCAGTTGGTCAGCCAGTCAGTCCTTCAATCAGCCAGTCGGTCAGTCAGTCAGACAGCCAGTCAGTCTTTCAATCAGCCAGACAGTCAGTCAGTAAGCCAGCCAGGCAGCCAATAAGCCAGTCAGTCAGCTAGCCAGCCTGTCAATCAGTCACCCAGACAGTCAGTCTATAATCCAACCAGTCAGTCAGTCAGCTAGTCAGTCAGCCAGTCAGTCAGCTAGTCAGTCAGCTAGTCAGTCAGCTATTCAGTCAGTAAGTCACTATAGAATCGTAACTAGATTCTACTCAGCAGAAGATATTATCTCAGTGACCACCAGACGAGACCTTCCCTCAATTTCTTCATTTGAACCATCATCATCATCATCATCATCATCATCATCTCTCTCACCAACATCATTTCTGGGAGGTAGATCCTCATCCTCATAGCTGGGGTAGCGCTCCTTCCTGTCCAGCAGCAGATAATAAATCATCTTCTCCTGGTTTTCTCTGAGAGGGGGGTAAAGGAAGGAGTTAGGGGGT
>CM038719.1:1534251-1539251 GCA_021613375.1 Megaleporinus macrocephalus
CTGTGTGTGTGTAGTGTTACTGCTACAGAGGTTAGTGTAGAGTCGGCTGTGTGTGTGTAGTGTTACTGCTGCTACAGAGGTTAGTGTAGAATCGGCTGTGTGTGTGTAGTGTTACTGCTACAGAGGTTAGTGTAGAGTCGGCTGTGTGTGTGTGTGTGTAGTGATACTGCTGCTACAGAGGTTAGTGTAGAGTCGGCTGTGTGTGTGTAGTGTTACTGCTGCTACAGAGGTTAGTGTAGAGTCGGCTGTGTGTGTGTAGTGTTACTGCTGCTACAGAGGTTAGTGGAGAGTCGGCTGTGTGTGTGTAGTGTTACTGCTGCTACAGAGGTTAGTGTAGAGTTGGCTGTGTGTGTGTAGTGTTACTGCTGCTACAGAGGTTAGTGTAGAGTCGGCTGTGTGTGTGTAGTGTTACTGCTACAGAGGTTAGTGTAGAGTGGGCTGTGTGTGTGTAGTGTTACTGCTACAGAGGTTAGTGTATAGTCGGCTGTGTGTGTGTAGTGTTACTGCTACAGAGGTTAGTGTAGAGTCGGCTGTGTGTGTGTAGTGTTACTGCTACAGAGGTTAGTGTAGAGTCGGCTGTGTGTGTGTAGTGTTACTGCTGCTACAGAGATTAGTGTAGAGTCGGCTGTGTGTGTAGTGTTGCTGCTACAGAGGTTAGTGTAGAGTCGGCTGTGTGTGTGTAGTGTTACTGCTACAGAGGTTAGTGGAGAGTCAGCTGTGTGTGTGTAGTGTTACTGCTACAGAGGTTAGTAGAGAGTCGGCTGTGTGTGTGTAGTGTTACTGCTACAGAGGTTAGTGTAAAGTCGGCTGTGTGTGTGTAGTGTTACTGCTGCTACAGAGGTTAGTGTAGAGTCTGCTGTGTGTGTGTGTAGTGTTACTGCTGCTACAGAGGTTAGTGTAGAGTGGGCTGTGTGTGTGTAGTGTTACTGCTACAGAGGTTAGTGTATAGTCGGCTGTGTGTGTGTAGTGTTACTGCTACAGAGGTTAGTGTAGAGTCGGCTGTGTGTGTGTAGTGTTACTGCTGCTACAGAGGTTAGTGTAGAGTCGGCTGTGTGTGTGTAGTGTTACTGCTACAGAGGTTAGTGTAGAGTCGGCTGTGTGTGTGTAGTGTTACTGCTGCTACAGAGATTAGTGTAGAGTCGGCTGTGTGTGTAGTGTTGCTGCTACAGAGGTTAGTGTAGAGTCGGCTGTGTGTGTGTAGTGTTACTGCTACAGAGGTTAGTGTAGAGTCGGCTGTGTGTGTGTAGTGTTACTGCTGCTACAGAGGTTAGTGTAGAGTCGGCTGTGTGTGTGTAGTGTTACTGCTACAGAGGTTAGTGGAGAGTCAGCTGTGTGTGTGTAGTGTTACTGCTACAGAGGTTAGTGTAGAGTCGGCTGTGTGTGTGTAGTGTTACTGCTACAGAGGTTAGTGTAGAGTTGACTGTGTGTGTAGTGTTACTGCTGCTACAGAGGTTAGTGTAGAGTCGGCTGTGTGTGTAGTGTTGCTGCTACAGAGGTTAGTGTAGAGTCGGCTGTGTGTGTGTAGTGTTACTGCTACAGAGGTTAGTGTAGAGTCGGCTGTGTGTGTGTAGTGTTACTGCTGCTACAGAGGTTAGTGTAGAGTCGGCTGTGTGTGTGTAGTGTTACTGCTACAGAGGTTAGTGGAGAGTCAGCTGTGTGTGTGTAGTGTTACTGCTGCTACAGAGGTTAGTGGAGAGTCGGCTGTGTGTGTGTAGTGTTACTGCTGCTACAGAGGTTAGTGTAGAGTCGGCTGTGTGTGTGTAGTGTTACTGCTGCTACAGAGGTTAGTGTAGAGTGGGCTGTGTGTGTGTAGTGTTACTGCTACAGAGGTTAGTGTAGAGTCGGCTGTGTGTGTGTAGTGTTACTGCTGCTACAGAGGTTAGTGTAGAGTGGGCTGTGTGTGTGTAGTGTTACTGCTGCTACAGAGGTTAGTGTAGAGTCGGCTGTGTGTGTGTAGTGTTACTGCTGCTACAGAGGTTAGTGGAGAGTCGGCTGTGTGTGTGTAGTGTTACTGCTGCTACAGAGGTTAGTGTAGAGTCGGCTGTGTGTGTGTAGTGTTACTGCTGCTACAGAGGTTAGTGTAGAGTGGGCTGTGTGTGTGTAGTGTTACTGCTACAGAGGTTAGTGTAGAGTCGGCTGTGTGTGTGTAGTGTTACTGCTACAGAGGTTAGTGTAGAGTGGGCTGTGTGTGTGTAGTGTTACTGCTGCTACAGAGGTTAGTAGAGAGTCGGCTGTGTGTGTGTAGTGTTACTGCTACAGAGGTTAGTGTAAAGTCGGCTGTGTGTGTGTAGTGTTACTGCTGCTACAGAGGTTAGGGTAGATTTGGCTGTGTGTGTGTAGTGTTACTGCTGCTACAGAGGTTAGTGGAGAGTCGGCTGTGTGTGTGTAGTGTTACTGCTGCTACAGAGGTTAGTGTAGAGTCGGCTGTGTGTGTGTAGTGTTACTGCTGCTACAGAGGTTAGTGGAGAGTCGGCTGTGTGTGTGTAGTGATACTGCTGCTACAGAGGTTAGTGGAGAGGTTTGAAAGTATAATGTCCAGTGTGATCACGTGATGTATCACCAATGTTTTGATTGGTTGTTTCATGAAACGTGTTCCTCAGATCCTTGAAACTGTTGCAGCTGAATTTCAAGTGAGTTTTAGGATTCTTCACTTCATGCAACTCAAATGCAATTCAATTTCATGCAGGTTTCAAACAACCAAAGCTTTACACAGCTGATGATGAAGACATGGTCAGTGATGGGACTTTTACTCAGCGCTCATGCTGAAAGTCTGAGTTTTGATTCAGGAGTTCTGAGTACTGACTGTGTCACTGGTGCAGCAGGTGCAGTAGTGAGTAGTGAGAGTACTGTTCAGAGTATAGTTAGTGAAGTGACCCCGGAGAGGAATGACCCGCCCGGTACAGCACAGTTAGTTACTGTTCCACTGAAGTAGCAGAGCAGAGCAGACTCACCCGTATGACCTCCGGACACGCGTAATGAGGAGACCTGCAATTACATAACAATCTCAGCTGGAGCTCCAATTACAGCCAAACACTGTATTTAATAGGTTCATCCAGCACACACAGAGAGACAGGGTACTGAGAGATAGAGGAAGAGGGAGAGAGAGAGAGAGGGAACTCTCACCCGCAGCTGGTCTCCAGCAGACTGTCTCCTACTTGTAGGGAAGCCATTCCAAAATCTGCAATCCTGATATTATTCTTCTCGTCCAGCAGCAGATTCTCCGGCTTCAGATCCCTGTGACTGAGAGAGAGAGAGGAAGAGAGAGAGAGAGAAAGAGAGAGAGAGAGAGAGAGAGAGAGAAAGAGATAGAGAGACAGACAGAAAGAGAGACAGAAAGATAGACAGACAGGAGAGAGACAGAAGGAGAGAGAGACAGAAGGAGAGAGAGACAGAGAGAACGAGAAAGATATATATAGAGAGAGAGACAGAGAGTAGGAAGAGTAAGAGATAGACAGTATGACCATAAAAAACAGGAAAGGAAGGGAGAGAGAGAAAGTGAAAGAGAGAGAAAGAAAGAGAACGCAAATACAAAAAGAAAAGGAGAAGGGAAAAAAGAGGGGGGGAGGAGAAGGGAAAGAAGGCAGAGAAGGAAAGGAGAGAAAAGAAAGACAGAAGTAAAGGAGAGAGAGATAAGGCAGAGGAGAAAAGGAGAGATAAAGCAAATACAGAAAAGGAAAGAAGAGAAAGAAGAAGGACAGAGAAGGAAAGGGGGAGATAGAAGAAAGACAGAAAAGGAAAGGAGAAAGAGAAAAAGACAGAGAAGGAAAGAAGAGAGTAGAAAGACAGAAGGAAAGGAGAGAGAATAGACAGAGAAGGACAGGAGAGAGAGAGAGAGGAAAGACAGAAGGAAAGAAGAAAGAGAAAAGAGAGAAGGACAGGAGAGAGAGAGGAAAGACAGAAGGAAAGAAGAAAGAGAAAAGACAGAAGCACAGGAGAGAGAGAGGAAAGACAAAAGGAAAGAAGAAAGAGAAAAGACAGAGAAGGACAGGAGAGAGAGAGAAAAGACAGAAGGAAAGAAGAAAGAGAAAAGACAGAAGGACAGGACAGAGAGAGGAAAGACAGAAGGAAAGAAGAAAGAGAAAAGACAGAAGGACAGGAGAGAAAGAGGAAAGACAGAGAAGGACAGGAGAGAGAGAAAAGACAGAAGGAAAGACAGAAGGAAAGAAGAAAGAGAAAAGACAGAAGGACAGGAGAGAGAGAGGAAGGACAGAAGGAAAGAAGAAAGAGAAAAGACAGAAGGACAGGAGAGAGAGAGGAAAGACAGAGAAGGACAGGAGAGAGAGAGAAAAGACAGAAGGAAAGAAGAAAGAGAAAAGACAGAAGGACAGGAGAGAGAGAGGAAAGACAGAGAAGGACAGGAGAGAGAGAGAAAAGACAGAAGGAAAGAAGAAAGAGAAAAGACAGAAGGACAGGAGAGAGAGAGGAAAGACAGAAGGACAGGAGAGAGAGAAGAAAGACAGAGAAGGACAGGAGAGAGAGAAGAAAGACAGAGAAGGACAGGAGAGAGAGAGGAAGGAAAGAAGAAAGAGAAAAGACAGAGAAAGACAGGAGAGAGAGAAGAAAGACAGAAGGAAAGAAGAAAGAGAAAAGACAGAGAAGGACAGGTGAGAGAGAGAAAAGACAGGAGGAAAGAAGAAAGAGAAAAGACAGAAGGACAGGAGAGAGAGAGGAAAGACAGAAGGACAGGAGAGAGAGAGGAAAGACAGAAGGAAAGAAGAAAGAGAAAAGACAGAGAAGGACAGGAGAGAGAGAGAAAAGACAGAAGGAAAGAAGAAAGAGAAAAGACATAAAAGGACAGGAGAGAGAGAGGAAAGACAGAAGGACAGGAGAGAGAGAGGAAAGACAGAAGGAAAGAAGAAAGAGAAAAGACAGAGAAAGACAGGAGAGAGAGAAGAAAGACAGAAGGAACGAAGAAGGAGAAAAGACAGAGAAAGACAGGAGAGAGAGAAGAAAGACAGAAGGAACGAAGAAGGAGAAAAGACAGAGAAAGACAGGAGAGA
>CM038719.1:1544251-1561751 GCA_021613375.1 Megaleporinus macrocephalus
TATCGAATATCGGGATATATTTGATGATACTATATCGATTCTCAAAAACATAGTATCAATACATACACAGACTCCTGGCAGACAGTGAATCAGTGTGTGTTGTGTTTAAACCTCTGACCACTAGATGGCAGTGTTGTAATCCATTTTCAGCTCCACTCCAACATTAACAAGCAGCACAAGGACGCAATGTTATTATAAGCATCGGCAAACCTGTTCATACAGTGGTGTGTTTTAATATTAGGGTTTGAAAAATCACAGTATATCACTTTACTTGCAGAATCACAATATATCACGATACTTACTGAATCGTGACCGCGCATCACAATACGTACTGTATCGCCAAGTTCTTGCACATACACAGCCCTAATTAAGTGTGTGCTAGTGAGGCTGAGTAGGATAAAAGCATGGAAGGCCGGAGATGCCATAAAGTACTTTTAATTTCCGGGACTTTAATTTTGAGATTACATAACATGCCAAACCAAACCTGAGGCTTATGATAGATTCTATGATATTACTGCCCCCTACAGGGCTAGCGTGCTCCTGAGATTGTTTTTATTAGTCGTGGACTGTAAAGATGAAAGGTAAGACTATTTTAAAAAATATGGATACATGTGGAGAAGGCCTTACTGTCTTCCCTCTAATCCCGCTATAGACAATCCCACTAAAGGAGAGTTTCCCAAATCCCGTCCCGGGAGTCCCAGAGCTCAGTGTCTCCCAGTTCTAACGCATCCACTCGAACTCGTGCAGAGTCAGGTCTGTTAGAGCAGGACTGGGATCCACTGAATTAAGGGGATTACCTCAGGCTGGGTAGCTGTCAGACCTCCTGTCCTGAAGGACCCCAACACTGAAGAGTAGGGTTAGTCCAAGTATTAATAATAACGACAATAGTGAGTTAACGACTTGACGTGAAGAGGACCATACAGGCTCATACTGGTGTGAGCAGATAGTGAAAGTAAAAGAAAAAGTGAGAGTTAAAAAAAAAGTTTTTGTGTGACAGCAATAATGTGCAGGTTTGATTTGGTTCTCCTCGTAAACACAGCTTTAGCAGCGGAGAGGAAAGACGCTGACGCAGCAGAACCGGCTCTAAACGTTAACCTTCCCTCCACGTCAGAGTGTTCAGACAAACCCAACGCCTTCCTGAGGACTTTCAGTTCACACTGTAACTGATCCAGCAGAACAGAGGCTTCTCTGAACCTCATCATGTTACATTACTAACATCAGTCTGAGCAGGTACCACCCCAATAATACCTGCTCTGTGGGGGTCCTGTGGGGGTCCTGATCATTAAAGAACAGAGTAATAAAGTATACAGAGAATCAGATGAACTACAGTCTGTAAGTGGAGCTCCTATATACTGCTATATACTATATATATACATATATATATATATATATATAAATCAAATTCTAATCAAAATATTTAATCTGTTGCAGTCCAACTAAAGAGTTTAGCATTCTAGAATGCCAGATGTGGCTAAATGAGCTGACCGGCTGATCCTGCCTGCTAGTTAGTACAGGTTGGACAACCAGAGTGATACACTACACTACTGTAGCTATACCAATGTTGACAGACCTACATCACTCAGCACTGACCTCTAAACAGGTCAGCACCGTCTCAGCCATACATTTCACTGCTTTATTCTATTTCAGTTTATATACTCAGTACACAACTGATTATGCAATAATTGTATCAGCTCTATTATCTGGTATCACCACCACTGTAAACAACATCACCACCACTGTAAACACCACCACCACTGTAAACACCATCACCACCACTGTAAACACCATCACCACTACTGTAAACACCACCACCACTGTAAACACCATCACCACCACTGTAAACATCACCACCACCACTGTAAACATCACCACCACTGTAAACAACATCACCACCACTGTAAACACCACCACCACCACTGTAAACAACATCACCACCACTGTAAACACCACCACCACTGTAAACACCACCACCACCACTGTAAACATCACCACCACCACTGTAAACATCACCACCCCTGTAAACAACATCACCACCACTGTAAACACCACCACCACTGTAAACACCACCACCACCACTGTAAACATCACCACCACCACTGTAAACACCACCACCACCACTGTAAACAACATCACCACCACTGTAAACACCACCACCACTGTAAACACCATCACCACTGTAAACACCATCACCACCACTGTAAACATCACCACCACTGTAAACACCACCACCACCACTGTAAACACCACCACCACCACTGTAAACATCACCACCACCACTGTAAACATCACCACCACTGTAAACACCATCACCACCACTGTAAACAACATCACCACCACTGTAAACACCACCACCACTGTAAACACCATCACCACTGTAAACAACATCACCACCACTGTAAACATCACCACCACTGTAAACACCACCACCACTGTAAACACCATCACCACCACTGTAAACATCACCACCACTGTAAACACCACCACCACCACTGTAAACACCACCACCACCACTGTAAACATCACCACCACTGTAAACACCATCACCACCACTGTAAACAACATCACCAAAACTGTAAACATCACCACCACTATAAATATCATCACCACCACTGTAAACACCACCACCACTGTAAACACCATCACCACCACTGTAAACATCACCACTGTAAACACCATCACCACTATAAACATCATCACCACCACTGTAAACATCATCACCACCACTGTAAACATCATCACCACCACCACTGTAAACATCACCACCACTGTAACAACATCACCACCACTGTAAACACCATCAAACCACTCTAAATGATGATGATTGAATTATGAAGAAAGTTGAAAAAAAATAAAAACACTGTAATTCGGCTCCATCTTGAATGAATTACATTTATATCAGTACTGACGGCTCTGACTCGGCACTTCTAACGTTCTCAGTCTGAGAAACAGTGAGTGAGAAACAATTCACATAAAATAACAGCACACAGTCAGCATCACCAGCAAACAAAGACCAAGCACGTACGCCCAAATACTGCGGTGCATTCTGATAATTAGTGCTGGAAGACTAAAAAACTATATAACAGATCAGGGGTGTTTCATTAGAGTCAGTACGGTCCAGTTAGAGCAGGGGTGTTTAATTAGAGTCAGTACGGTCCAGTTAGAGCAGGGGTGTTTAATTAGAGTCAGTACAGTCCAGTTAGAGCAGGGGTGTTTAATTAGAGTCAGTACGGTCCAGTTAGAGCAGGGGTGTTTAATTAGAGTCAGTACGGTCCAGTTAGAGCAGGGGTGTTTAATTAGAGTCAGTACAGTCCAGTTAGAGCAGGGGTGTTTAATTAGAGTCAGTACGGTCCAGTTAGAGCAGGGGTGTTTAATTAGAGTCAGTACGGTCCAGTTAGAGCAGGGGTGTTTAATTAGAGTCAGTAAGGTCCAGTTAGAGCAGGGGTGTTTAATTAGAGTCAGTAAGGTCCAGTTAGAGCAGGGGTGTTTAATTAGAGTCAGTACAGTCCAGTTAGAGCAGGGGTGTTTAATTAGAGTCAGTACGGTCCAGTTAGAGCAGGGGTGTTTAAGTAGAGTTCAGTACGGTCCAGTTAGAGCAGGGGTGTTTAATTAGAGTCAGTAAGGTCCAGTTAGAGCAGGGGTGTTTAATTAGAGTCAGTAAGGTCCAGTTAGAGCAGGGGTGTTTAATTAGAGTCAGTACGGTCCAGTTAGATCAGGGGTGTTTAATTAGAGTCAGTACGGTCCAGTTAGATCAGGGGTGTTTAATTAGAGTCAGTACGGTCCAGTTAGATCAGGGGTGTTTAATTAGAGTCAGTACGGTCCAGTTAGAGCAGGAGTGTTTAATTAGAGTCAGTACGGTCCAGTAGCGTGTGTTCTGATTCAGTGGTGTATCCTGTTTACTGAAGTAGTCTAGTATCAGCATCTTATACCATCAACTACTGAAACACCAACACATCACACATACCGTTCAGTATATTTCAGTATATTTACTGTTTAAATACTGAACTGAATTCATTATTTATAAACTAATAATAAATATTTTTCCCTCACTTGAAGTAAACAGAAGGGCTGTATTTTAAAAAAACAGAATGCGTTTTTTAATGCTATGTTTAATTCTCCACGGTCTCAGAACATGTGAGATGTTGGTTTGGAGCTGCATGTGAGAAGAATAAACACGTCTCGGTTCATTTCTGGTAGAAAAGTTGTTTTTCGCTGCCGAGTTTCCTTTTTTTATAGCACGCCGTCTGAATGAGTCTTTCTCCGACTACTGCTCCCCGCTTCGTACCACGCCTGTGTGCACACCACGCCCGAATCTGCACAGATCTGATTGGCTGAGGAGCGCGTTTGGTGATCTCACAACGCACACAATTGGTCAGTGAGCCCGTATACCTTAAAGACAAGAAACGTTCCGTGGCTTAAAACACTGTTTTGGTCCACATTGGACAATGTCTGGGTCAGGACCCAAACCGCGGTCCGCCTATTAGTGACCGCTGATATAGATCCTCTTCATATCCTTTTTGGTCTAACTGGTCTACAGGCAGGTCACCGGCTCTGAGTTATTAAGAATATCAGCTATATTTCGAGTTCTATACGGGGAAATTCCTAATAACTCAGAGCCGGTGACCTGCCTGTAGACCAGTTAGACCAAACTGAGGCCTCCAGGTGTTGTAACATCACAAGCACAACTTATACCTGCTTCACACTACACGACTGTCTGAGTGGTCCGGTTTTTGTATCGTTCACACTACACGACTGTCTGAGTGGTCCGGTTTTTGTATCGTTCACACTACACGACTGTCTGAGCGGTCCGGTTTTTGTATTGTTCACACTACACGACTGTCTGAGTGGTCCGGTTTTTGTATCGTTCACACTACACGACTGTCTGAGTGGTCCGGTTTTTGTATTGTTCACACTACACGACTGTCTGAGTGGTCCGGTTTTTGTATCGTTCACACTACACGACTGTTTGAGTGGTCCGGTTTTTGTATCGTTCACACTACACGACTGTCTGAGCGGTCCGGTTTTTGTATCGTTCACACTACACGACTGTTTGAGTGGTCCGGTTTTTGTATCGTTCACACTACACGACTGTTTGAGTGGTCCGGTTTTTGTATCGTTCACACTACACGACTGTTTGAGTGGTCCGGTTTTTGTATCGTTCACACTACACGACTGTTTGAGTGGTCCGGTTTTTGTATCGTTCACACTACACGACTGTCTGAGCGGTCCGGTTTTTGTATCGTTCACACTACACGACTGTTTGAGTGGTCCGGTTTTTGTATCGTTCACACTACACGACTGTTTGAGTGGTCCGGTTTTTGTATCGTTCACACTACACGACTGTTTGAGTGGTCCGGTTTTTGTATCGTTCACACTACACGACTGTCTGAGTGGTCCGGTTTTTGTATTGTTCACACTACACGACTGTCTGAGTGGTCCGGTTTTTGTATCGTTCACACTACACGACTGTCTGAGCGGTCCGGTTTTTGTATCGTTCACACTACACGACTGTCTGAGTGGTCCGGTTTTTGTATCGTTCACACTACACGACTGTCTGAGTGGTCCGGTTTTTGTATTGTTCACACTACACGACTGCCTGAGTGGTCCGGTTTTTGTATCGTTCACACTACACGACTGTTTGAGTGGTCCGGTTTTTTTATCGTTCACACTACACGACTGTTTGAGTGGTCCGGTTTTTGTATCGTTCACACTACACGACTGTCTGAGTGGTCCGGTTTTTGTATCGTTCACACTACACGACTGTCTGAGTGGTCCGGTTTTTGTATCGTTCACACTACACGACTGTTTGAGTGGTCCGGTTTTTGTATCATTCACACTACACGACTGTCTGAGTGGTCCGGTTTTTGTATCGTTCACACTACACGACTGTTTGAGTGGTCCGGTTTTTGTATCGTTCACACTACGTGACTGTCTGAGTGGTCCGGTTTTTGTATCGTTCACACTACACGACTGTCTGAGTGGTCCGGTTTTTGTATCGTTCACACTACACGACTGTTTGAGTGGTCCGGTTTTTGTATCATTCACACTACACGACTGTCTGAGTGGTCCGGTTTTTGTATCGTTCACACTACACGACTGTCTGAGCGGTCCGGTTTTTGTATCGTTCACACTACACGACTGTCTGAGTGGTCCGGTTTTTGTATCGTTCACACTACGTGACTGTCTGAGTGGTCCGGTTTTTGTATCGTTCACACTACACGACTGTCTGAGCGGTCCGGTTTTTGTATCGTTCACACTACACGACTGTCTGAGTGGTCCGGTTTTTGTATCGTTCACACTACGTGACTGTCTGAGCGGTCCGGTTTTTGTATCGTTCACACTACACGACTGTTTGAGGGGTCCGGTTTTTGTATCGTTCACACTACACGACTGTTTGAGTGGTCCGTTTTTTTTATCGTTCACACTACACGACTGTTTGAGTGGTCCGGTTTTTGTATCGTTCACACTACACGACTGTCTGAGTGGTCCGGTTTTTGTATTGTTCACACTACACGACTGTCTGAGCGGTCCGGTTTTTGTATTGTTCACACTACACGACTGTCTGAGTGGTCCGGTTTTTGTATTGTTCACACTACACGACTGTCTGAGTGGTCCGGTTTTTGTATCGTTCACACTACACGACTGTTTGAGTGGTCCGGTTTTTGTATCATTCACACTACACGACTGTCTGAGTGGTCCGGTTTTTGTATCGTTCACACTACACGACTGTCTGAGCGGTCCGGTTTTTGTATCGTTCACACTACACGACTGTCTGAGTGGTCCGGTTTTTGTATCGTTCACACTACGTGACTGTCTGAGTGGTCCGGTTTTTGTATCGTTCACACTACACGACTGTCTGAGCGGTCCGGTTTTTGTATCGTTCACACTACACGACTGTCTGAGTGGTCCGGTTTTTGTATCGTTCACACTACGTGACTGTCTGAGCGGTCCGGTTTTTGTATCGTTCACACTACACGACTGTTTGAGTGGTCCGGTTTTTGTATCGTTCACACTACACGACTGTTTGAGTGGTCCGTTTTTTTTATCGTTCACACTACACGACTGTTTGAGTGGTCCGGTTTTTGTATCGTTCACACTACACGACTGTCTGAGTGGTCCGGTTTTTGTATTGTTCACACTACACGACTGTCTGAGCGGTCCGGTTTTTGTATTGTTCACACTACACGACTGTCTGAGCGGTCCGGTTTTTGTATTGTTCACACTACACGACTGTCTGAGTGGTCCGGTTTTTGTATTGTTCACACTACACGACTGTCTGAGTGGTCCGGTTTTTGTATCGTTCACACTACACGACTGTTTGAGTGGTCCGTTTTTTTTATCGTTCACACTACACGACTGTTTGAGTGGTCCGGTTTTTGTATCGTTCACACTACACGACTGTCTGAGTGGTCCGGTTTTTGTATCGTTCACACTACACGACTGTTTGAGTGGTCCGTTTTTTTTATCGTTCACACTACACGACTGTTTGAGTGGTCCGTTTTTTTTATCGTTCACACTACACGACTGTCTGAGTGGTCCGGTTTTTGTATCGTTCACACTACACGACTGTCTGAGTGGTCCGGTTTTTGTATCGTTCACACTACACGACTGTCTGAGTGGTCCGGTTTTTGTATCGTTCACACTACACGACTGTTTGAGTGGTCCGGTTTTTGTATCGTTCATACTACGTGACTGGTCGGCGACATGGGGTCAGGAGTTACAGGAGTTTTACCCTGGGGAGTCGGCGACTCATCTGGCTGCTGTCCAAAAACACGCGTTTGTCACGAGAACGCACGAAACCTAAACGCATGAGAGAGCTCCGACACCACGTAGAACATACACTACTTCCAAAACACACGTCAACAAACCAGCAGTGCGAGAAGTCACTGCGCTGATCTGCAAAGAAAGAAGAAAAAGGTATGAAGACGGGTGAAGACACGGGGTCAGCAGGGACTGTCTGTTCTGCAGAGAGAGCTGGACGTAAATATTTAATATTTTATTAATGAAAACGTACGTATCGCCCGCAGCTGCAGAGAGATTGGTGAACGGTGACATGGTTCTCTCTCTACGTGATCCCATTGGCTGTAGCTAGACGCTGCTGTTGACTCACAGTGGTCTAACTGGTCTAGATATTAACTGGTCTAGATATTAAACGTGATAAACGTTTGCTGGGCGTCTGCGATTAGACGGCACTCGGTGGCGGCTCGGTGAGCGTCTTTCAGCCGCCCACACTACACGACTGAGCGAGCGCCGAGTGGTCACCAATCTACAAAAAACAGTCGGTGACTAAAAATCCAGGCTAAAACCGTGTAGTGTGAACTAGGCGTTCCAGTCTCGGACTAGAACAGGTGGATATTCTGGCCTTCGTGTCCAAAAAACAGATAATCTAAGTTTAACTTGCACTGTAAGCTGCATTACTGGTGAGAAAAACAGTTTATGTATGGTTACAATGTCTTGAACTCTTGTAAGATATAATATTTTGCTGCGCTGCCCGTCCCCTCGCTCTCTGTAGTTATACAGAGTGAGGTGAAGATATTAAGATCTGAGGCTGAAGTTTATAAACACACCTGAGCAGGTAAACCGAACGCTGAACCTACTTGAGCCTACACTAACCCTAACTCAAGTGACGTTAAAGAGAAACTCCTGTGATTAAGAATTAGTAAATAAAGTCATTCCGAGCGGTTTGTTGTAGTGAAACGTGCTGAGATCCGCTCACAGTGGTGGTGAATGGAACCAGACGTCCCGACGTGCAGAACAGCCAATCACAAGCTGTTATTTAGCAAAAAAAGGAGACGTGACATAAACAGACCCTCACACAGGCAACACAGGCCACACAGGAAAACACAGGCCACACAGGCAAACACAGGCCACACAGGCAAACACAGGAAAACACAGGCCACACAGGAAAACACAGGCCACACAGGCAAACACAGGCCACACAGGCCACACAGGAAAACACAGGCAAACACAGGCCACACAGGAAAACACAGGCAAACACAGGCCACACAGGCAAACACAGGCCACACAGGCAAACACAGGCCACACAGGCCACACAGGAAAACACAGGAAAACACAGGAAAACACAGGCAAACACAGGCCACACAGGCCACACAGGAAAACACAGGCCACACAGGCAAACACAGGCCACACAGGCCACACAGGAAAACACAGGCCACACAGGCAAACACAGGCCACACAGGCCACACAGGAAAACACAGGCAAACACAGGCCACACAGGCAAACACAGGCCACACAGGCAAACACAGGCCACACAGGCAACACAGGCAACACAGGAAAACACAGGCCACACAGGCAACACAGGCCACACAGGCAAACACAGGAAAACACAGGCCACACAGGCAACACAGGAAAACACAGGCAAACACAGGCATAGAGGACGGGTGGAGATGACTGTTTGCTTGGCTAGAATTAGCTAGAACCTAGAATACCCGTCAGCGTCATAGCATTAACAGTAGTGCGGATAGCCGGAATGTTCCGCCTGACGTCCCAGACTGTTTATCTTTAAAGCACACGCACAGCCAGTTTACAGTAAACCACCACACCACTCCCTGGCGACCGGGGGTCCCACGTGGGCTGGTGTCTAACTCGTTCACCATCTCTAATCTGACCATCTCTTTCATCACTCATCACAGTAAGAACCGCCTCCTATTGCAGGAACCGACCAATCACAGGCTGTTATTTAGCGAGACGTATAAAAGGAGGCAGTCTTGAAAATAGAGTCACAACATAAACAGACCCTCAGTAAACACAGCAGAGCGTCTGAGGCTGAACCAGGATTTCAGACCAACGCAAAGCCAATCAGAACGCAGATACTGGAACCCTGGCAGTGTGTCCCGGCCGACACAGTGACCATACCAGACTCTACATGTGGGCGGAGCTTCTGTGACTGGCATGACTACTTACTCAGTTCTGGAACAAGAAAACCAGGATTCTGTACCAGTGCAAAGCCGTCTCGCAGCTAGCCAATCAGAACTCAGATAGTAGAACCCTAACAGTGTGTGTCCAGGCGGACACACCAACCATACCAGACTCTTCATGTGGGCGGAGCTTCTGTAACTGAGACTATGAAAGGATGACACAGACAGCTCATAAATTGTGGTTTAGTTTCAGGGACTTCCCACCCAAATTTAGAATTTGAGCCTCTCAGTGCGTCCAAGAGCTTAATTGGAGGGTCCGGTCACCCCCAGCCCACCCTCAAGGACCCCCAGAATTCCTAAAATTACACTTGTATTCTAGTATTTTTTTTTCATTTAATATAGACATATAGAAAACCCCCTGATATAAACACACAGCGCTGTGGGACCACCTGACCGACTCCTGCACCTGTATAAGCGGATCACTACTCAATCAGTACCCGGTAGTGAGGATGGAGAAGCTGGAGGACGGGTGTGCTGACCTGTTTGGCCTTTTCCCAGAGTCTTCTCCAGCCGGTACGGCCCCACGTACTGAGCCGCTGGACTCCCGGACACCTCCTTGCTGGACATCTCTTCTTCTTATGACGTTAGATATTCTTTTTTCTTTGTGGACAAAGAATGTCTAAATAAATAAATAAATAAATAAATAAATAAATAAATAAACTTCACTGTCTGTCCGAGCTGCGCCGCAGCAACATGCCCCAGGCGCCGGGCGAGCGCGCGGGGGCTGATGGGTAATGTAGTCCTGACGTCAGGGCCGTGGCCTGCTGCTCCCAAACATCTGCTCGTGCTTTTCTCTCCAAAACGGTGAGACAAAACAGGAAGGAGGCTGTTGGGGTCTCCCAGTCCGCGTGCAGGGTGAGGACAGATCCGAAGACCAGATATAATAATGATGATGATGAGGAGGAGGATGAGGAAGAGGATGATGATGGTGGTGGAAGTAGCCTAATGATGCTATAAGAATAGCTCGCAGAGCACAGTGAGGAGGTGAAAGAGGATACAGGAGGCTACAGTCCGCGAGCACGTATGACAGCAGGCCTACAGGACGCGCGCGTGCTAATGAGTCATTAGGAGCAGCTAGTGTGGAGCCCGTATGAGCTCCAGCCTCGCGCTGGACCGTCTGCAGGCCAGGAGGAGGTGATGAGTGACCTAGTTCACTGGCTGGCTATCTGGAAGCCTGTCATCTGATCCGGAACACCTGATCCATGTCTGCGAGCTCCGATCGCGAGCTTCCCTGTGCGCACTGGCTCCGGAGTCCGGAAACGGGAGGTGCGGATGTGCATGGAGGTGCTGATCCCCGTTCACCGCACGCGCCCCATGCTGGAGTGCTGGAGGGCCTGAAGCTCTGCTGGATCCCCAGAACGCTCTCAGTCCAGCATCTCGGCACGACGAGCCCTTCTCTCCTCCCTCCCTCCTTCCCTCCCTCCCCGCCTCATTCACTGCCTGGCCGCTGCATCTCCATCTCCGGCGCTCTTCCTCCTCCTCCTCCTCCACCTCCTCCTCCTTCTCCTTCTCTTCTCAAGCAGCAGATCCTCGAAAGCCTTCAGCCTGTACGCTCGCGCTGGCTCCCCTCCTCTCCTCTCTTTTCGTCTCTTCTTTCTTTTTATCCTCCCTTTCCGTCTCTCTTCCTTCTCCCCATCCGAGCAGCATCAGCATCCGGGTTCCTCTCGTCATGCTCCCCCCTCCTCCCCTCCCTCTCTCTCTCTCTCTCTCTCTCTCTCTCTCTCTCCCTCTCTCTCGCTCTCTCTGTGAACGCGCGTGTCATCCTGCCCCCCACCCCCTCCTCCTCTAATACCCACCCACCCCGCTGATGGGTGAGATCATCCTGCTGGCGCTGCCGGTCTGAGACAGTAGAGATTTTTTTTGTTGTTGTTGTTTTGATTTTTTGTTTGTTTGTTTGTTTGTTTGTTTTTTTGTTTCATTTGGACTCGCTCGAGCTGCTCTGCGGCATCATTAAAGTAGGGCATCATTAAAGGGCCCATATCGTGGAAGATTAAAGGTGCTATATTATATATTATACATATATAATATATAATATAATAATGTATTCAGTATTTTGAATTAAAGGTATGTGACTTTGTTGAAGCCCGGATGTGCTTTACTACTCCATTTTTTGGTAAAATCATGAATAATTAATGAGCTCTGCTCTGATTGGCGGGTTCATAGCAGTGATGATCACACAGAAGCAACACAGACCAAATAAAATGAGCCTCTGTGTAAATAAGCTCCGCCCAAATACTATTTATTTAGCTATGCTGGTTACTGGGAGCTGCTGGTTGCTAACGTTACCTTTACTAGCTACTCTCTTTGATCTGAACATCAAACACAAAGTAGATTAAAGGTGTCTCTGTGAAACTTTCAACCAGCACACAGTGATCCACTCACGCAGCATGGCCTTCGCCTGATGACGCTGGGATTGGCTTAAATTAGATAAAGCTGATTATATAATTATATAAGATTTTATGATGCAGTGATTTATCGTCTGATCAAATCAATCAGAATTTGAACTGAATTTGCTTTAGCTAATTGGAGCTCATATTAAAGGGCCAGTATCTTTATTTCTCCTAAGACTTTCTGGGTTTAAGTAACAAGAATTGCGTGTATAATAAATAAACAGACTGAGACTTTAAAACAGACTCAGCCTGACCAGCACACCAAGTTTCAGACTCTAATGTTTGGTTGGAGCGGCTTTAGCTTTGGTGACTGTAAACACTGGTTGTGTTATTGTTTTAACAAGCGTTCACAACTTCACAACATTCATTTCCGTCAAGAGTCGCGTTAATCTAAGGCAGAGATCTTGTACTGATGATGGGAACCACATCTTCTCCAGCTCATCCCAAAGACCTCCACCGGAGCGAAGGTCAGGACTCTGGTGGTCAGGTCCGGTTCGCTGAACTGCTGGATCTCGGGACTGTAGTCCTGGAACACAGCTGCTGATGTGATAATCTGGTCATTCAGTCCAATCAGGTGGTCAGTTGACTTCCTTTTATTACTACACAACATTACTGAACCTTGAACTGACCAACTGAAGCCCCCCAGATCATAACACAACCCCCCATCACTCTGAAATAGAGTCAGTCTGGACTCTTTTTTATACTCCCTACAGACTGGAGCTGATTAGTCTCACTAACGAGTGTCCACTCAGCTGTTTAGTCGCAGTACTGGGAGTTCTGGTCGTCACTGTTGTGACTCTACTGTCCAGTTTTACCTTCACCAGGAGTTTAAGTGACCTCAGATCTGGTCTTTTAGAGTAAAATTGAGGTTCTCCTTGAGATGTTAATGATGTAATGATGTGCTGGTCAGTTCGGAACCCAAGTCCAGTCATTCCAGCTTCTCCTTACTGGTTTTCTTTGCTGGATGCTGGACAATAACCTGATCTTCTGAAACACAGTGGGATCTTCTCCTGACTGGGATACGTGGATCTTCCCACACGTAGTTTAAGGAACAAGAAGCTGCTCACTGTATCAGTTCGAGGGTTAAGAATTTACTTACTTAAACCCAAACAGTCAGGTGGTGTATGTAAATGAGCTGTGTTCTGATTGGCTGTTATGTGTTCAACCCCATTCACCTTCCTTTATCTCCAACATGAAGGGGCGGAGCTAAACTGCTACACTTAGGAGCTACGCTTACAGACTGTGGATCAGACGCAGCAGGAGTGTTTAAACACTGTGTCCACTCACTGTGCACTCTATTAGACACTCCTACTACTTGCTGGTCCACCTTGTAGATGTAAAGTCAGAGACAGTAGCTCATCTGCTGCTGCACAGTTTGTGTTCCTCTAGTTCTTCATCAGTGAACACAGGACGCCGTCCACAGGACACTGCTGTCTGGATAGTTTTGGTTGGTGGACGATTCTCAGCCCGTCAGTGACACTGAGGTGTTTAAACACTCCAGCAGCAGCAGCACTGCTGTGTCTGATCCACTCACACCAGCACAGCACACACTACTAACACACCACCACCACGTCAGTATCACTGCAGTGCTGGGAATGATCCACCTCCCTAATAGTACTGCCCTGTGGGGGTCTATGGTTAGTGGAGCTGATACAGTGGACAGTGAGTGTAGGTCCTGTATGGTCAGTGGAGCTGATACAGTGGACAGTGAGTGGAGGTCCTGTATGGTCAGTGGAGCTGATACAGTGGACAGTGAGTGGAGGTCCTGTATGGTCAGTGGAGCTGATACAGTGGACAGTGAGTGGAGGTCCTGTATGGTCAGTGGAGCTGATACAGTGGACAGTGAGTGTAGGTCCTGTATGGTCAGTGGAGCTGATACAGTGGACAGTGAGTGGAGGTCCTGTATGGTCAGTGGAGCTGATACAGTGGACAGTGAGTGGAGGTCCTGTATGGTCAGTGGAGCTGATACAGTGGACAGTGAGTGGAGGTCCTGTATGGTCAGTGGAGCTGATACAGTGGACAGTGAGTGGAGGTCCTGTATGGTCAGTGGAGCTGATACAGTGGACAGTGAGTGGAGCTCCTGTATGGTCAGTGGAGCTGATACAGTGGACAGTGAGTGGAGGTCCTGTATGGTCAGTGGAGCTGATACAGTGGACAGTGAGTGGAGGTCCTGTATGGTCAGTGGAGCTGATACAGTGGACAGTGAGTGTAGGTCCTGTATGGTCAGTGGAGCTGATACAGTGGACAGTGAGTGTAGGTCCTGTATGGTCAGTGGAGCTGATACAGTGGACAGTGAGTGGAGGTCCTGTATGGTCAGTGGAGCTGATACAGTGGACAGTGAGTGGAGGTCCTGTATGGTCAGTGGAGCTGATACAGTGGACAGTGAGTGGAGGTCCTGTATGGTCAGTGGAGCTGATACAGTGGACAGTGAGTGGAGGTCCTGTATGGTCAGTGGAGCTGATACAGTGGACAGTGAGTGTAGGTCCTGTATGGTCAGTGGAGCTGATACAGTGGTCAGTGAGTGGAGGTCCTGTATGGTCAGTGGAGCTGATACAGTGGTCAGTGAGTGGAGGTCCTGTATGGTCAGTGGAGCTGATACAGTGGTCAGTGAGTGGAGATAAGGAGACAGGTTTAATGTTCTGACTGATTTGTGTATGTTCGATGTTTCTCGAGGCAGTGAATCATTTCCTATGGAACTAAATTACATGTTTAATTGAATCATATATATAATTTTAAAAATAATATTAATTAATAAAAACGTATGTGATTAACTTCAGGTACTCTCTTTTATTCCAAAATATATTCCAAAACAAAAAAAAAAAAAACAAATTAAGTTAAATAAAATAAATGGGCTTTTTTATTTTAATTTTAATGCACATTAATGAATTAAGTACAGTTTTTAGTTGGAATGTGTTTATGAACTGTATGAGGGGCCCAGAGATGCTGCGATTGGCTCCTGAGGTCTCAGAGAGACGCAAAGAGGAGACTGGGTGGCTGAGGAACTGAACCTCAGCACTAATAAACCTCACTGACATCCTCCTGCTGTTCCGCACCTGACCACCAGGTGGCAGCACCGCGCTGTGTTCCCACGCTGACTCACTGAGGCTCGTGCAGAGGGTTTGATTCAAAACTAAAGCGCTTGAATGAAAATCTATTCTCACACGTACGTGTATCACAGTGTCCTGTTTTATCAGACAGTGTTATTTACATATGAGGTTATTTACTCTGCAGGTCCTTTATCCGCCAGCAGGGGGCAGAGCTGATTCACTCTGAGCTCTCTGAACTCTTAAAGGACCCATGATACAGAATAAAAGCATCAACCTAACATGCATGTGTTTGGACTGTGGGAGGTGGGAGGAACATTTTGTAAGCTCAGTTTTGCTCCTACCAAATGTGATGGCAGTCCGACCATCCGAATCAGATTTGGTTATTATAGTATAGTATCTGATCACATATAAGAAATTAATCTGATTTGCCCAGCAGCGTAAACAAAGCCTCTCTGTAGTGTGTGTCTCACATTCAGCTCTCATTAATATTCTTACATTCTTCTACATGTGTTGAAGTTCATTACAGGAGAAGTGCAGGTGTGAACCCGTTTAGCCTCAAGCTGCTCTGATGAAAGAAGAAAGTCTTATAAAATGTGTCCCTGTTGACTCTGTTCACCTGAAGGGGGGTAAGAGTGAATCAGCCGGAAGGTGGGGATTAAACTGTCCAATCAAGTCCAATCAATCACAGGGTTGTTCGACCGTTAAATCAAATTCAGTGCTTTAATATCATTTCAGAACATCAAAAAGGAAGAAATGCACCTACACAGGACGAGTGCTTACTCAGTTTGGATTTCCTTGTGGTGGCCGGAGCTGTGCAGTTGGTTGCGGTTGGTTGCGGTGGCTAGCGGCAGTGTACCACAGCTGCTGGTCTCAAGGACACCATGTAATAAACTGAGGCCACAAATTTCTGTATTGGGTCCAAAATGTATATAATGAGGCCACATGGCTCAAGAAACTTCACCTGTGGCCTTGATATATAGATTTTTGGCCACAGCTTTTAAAATAAAATCATCTCATCACTATAGGGGCTCCGCAGGTACCACGACAATTCTGTGTACCACGGCAACACATGACATCCTGCTCACTCCATAGCAAACAGAACAACAGCAGCATCTGTGGTAGCTTGGCTTTGGAGACAGTTGGTAAGGCTCAAGCAACTTGGAGGCAATGGTTTGTACCGCGGTGAGACTACCGTGACAGTGAGTGTACGGAAGAAGAGACAGAGAAGAGACGCTGAAGTGAACAGTGTAGTGCCGTATGGAGGGGGTGGTGCCGGAGCTACTGGTGTGCTGTCAGTGCAATAAGAGGGGACATGACGGCAGACAATGGTGCAAACTTAAGTTGTTGGGGAAACTAAAGCTAGCCAGGAACATGGGCAGCCCTGGACGTTACACTAACTGTAGTAGCATTAATTGAAACACAGGTCGCTGCCCCCACTGACACTGATTTGTTGTGGTTGCTGCTACATCCAGATATGCTCCCTCTTACCGAGAGCGGCGCACCTACCGAGAAGTACAGACCACCAAACCCAAAGCAACATCCCCGTCAGCGTGGACAACCCTGTAGAAGCAGTACTGGACTTAACACAGTTAGGAAGACGGTGCTGGCTCTGGTGCAGCAGCGGTTGCGTTGAAGTTTCTTCTCTCCAGGCTGCTGCAGGAAGATCACATACAAGACCAAAACAGAAAGGACAGCCACAGCACTCACAGACCCCACCCAGTATCCCTGCTCCCACGCACCAACGGAGGGGACACCAACGGAGCTGCTGTTTGGCTGGTCAGCACTGCCAACACACCTGGAGTGAGGTATGCCAAGAAGCCGCTGCACCCAGGTCATGTCCCTGAGGGTGGACTGGAGGACGGAGTGATGACCAGAGTGATGGGCAAGCTGGGGACTGTAGTGGCCCTCAGTGACCCGGGAGGACCATCACACTCCCAACAGCTACAGAGGAGAGTGCAAAGGCAGAGACTGCGAGGACACCAGATACCCCTGAAACAGAAGGCAACACATTTCAAAGTCTGGTAAGCTGTACGGTCACTGCTTGTGGAACAAGGGGGCCAACACTGTCCCATGATGCCTTGTGCATGCTTCAAAGGACTGCTTAAGTTTAAACAAACAGTGATTTAAG
>CM038719.1:1574251-1585717 GCA_021613375.1 Megaleporinus macrocephalus
AAATAGTTGTTGGTTCAGATATACAGGATATAAGAAGCTTTCTAATGAGGATTTCTGGTTAATTATTGTCTTGTAGTTAGAGTTCTAAGATACAACAAAGGTTCCTGCATGGTTCTTGGCTTGGATGTATGGTCCTAGGATATAGTGCATGTTCCTATAAGGTCCTTGGATTAGACATAAGGTTCTCAGATATAATAAAGGTTCCTATATGGTACCTATATGGAAACTTCTTACCTTTGCACGTCCCAGTTCTTCAGTAAACCGTAAGTGGCACGGATGTTGTAGGTATATGGCTGTTGTAGGTATATGGATGTTGAAGGTATATAGATGTTGTAGGTATATGGATGTTGTAGGTATATGGATGTTGTAGGTATATGGATGTTGTAGGTATATGACTGTTGAAGGTATATGGATGTTGAAGGTATTTGACTGTTGTAGGTATATGGATGTTGTAGGTATATTGATGTTGAAGGTATATGGATGTTGAAGGTATAAGACTGTTGTAGGTATATAGATGTTGTAGGTATATGGATGTTGAAGGTATATGACTGTTGTAGGTATATGGATGTTGAAGGTATATGACTGTTGTAGGTATATAGATGTTGTAGGTATATGGATGTTGAAGGTATATGGCTGTTGTAGGTATATGGATGTTGAAGGTATATGACTGTTGTAGGTATATAGATGTTGTAGGTATATTGATGTTGAAGGTATATGGATGTTGAAGGTATATGACTGTTGTAGGTATATAGATGTTGTAGGTATATGGATGTTGAAGGTATATGACTGTTGTAGGTATATGGATGTTGAAGGTATATGACTGTTGTAGGTATATAGATGTTGTAGGTATATTGATGTTGAAGGTATATGGATGTTGAAGGTATATGACTGTTGTAGGTATATAGATGTTGTAGGTATATGGATGTTGAAGGTATATGGCTGTTGTAGGTATATAGATGTTGTAGGTATATGGATGTTGAAGGTATATGACTGTTGTAGGTATATGGATGTTGAAGGTATATGACTGTTGTAGGTATATAGATGTTGTAGGTATATGGATGTTGAAGGTATATGACTGTTGTAGGTATATAGATGTTGTAGGTATATGGATGTTGAAGGTATATGGATGTTGAAGGTATATGGATGTTGAAGGTATATGACTGTTGTAGGTATATAGATGTTGTAGGTATATGGATGTTGAAGGTATATGGATGTTGAAGGTATATGACTGTTGTAGGTATGTGGATGTTGAAGGTATATGGATGTTGAAGGTATATGACTGTTGTAGGTATATAGATGTTGTAGGTATATGGATGTTGAAGGTATATGGATGTTGAAGGTATATGGATGTTGAAGGTATATGACTGTTGTAGGTATATAGATGTTGTAGGTATATGGCTGTTGTAGGTATATGGATGTTGAAGGTATTTGACTGTTGTAGGTATGTGGATGTTGAAGGTATATGACTGTTGTAGGTATATGGATGTTGAAGGTATATGGATGTTGAAGGTATATGACTGTTGTAGGTATATAGATGTTGTAGGTATATGGATGTTGTAGGTATGTGGATGTTGAAGGTATATGACTGTTGTAGGTATATAGATGTTGTAGGTATATGGATGTTGAAGGTATATGGCTGTTGTAGGTATATAGATGTTGTAGGTATATGGATGTTGAAGGTATATGACTGTTGTAGGTATATGGATGTTGTAGGTATATAGATGTTGTAGGTATATGGATGTTGAAGGTATATGGATGTTGAAGGTATATGGATGTTGAAGGTATATGACTGTTGTAGGTATATAGATGTTGTAGGTATATTGATGTTGAAGGTATATGGATGTTGAAGGTATATGACTGTTGTAGGTATATAGATGTAGGTATATGGATGTTGTAGGTATATGGATGTTGAAGGTATATGGATGTTGAAGGTATATGACTGTTGTAGGTATATGGATGTTGAAGGTATATGGATGTTGAAGGTATATGGATGTTGAAGGTATATGACTGTTGTAGGTATATAGATGTTGTAGGTATATGGATGTTGAAGGTATATGACTGTTGTAGGTATATGGCTGTTGTAGGTATATGGATGTTGAAGGTATATGGCTGTTGTAGGTATATGGATGTTGAAGGTATATGACTGTTGTAGGTATATGGCTGTTGTAGGTATATGGATGTTGAAGGTATATGGCTGTTGTAGGTATATGGATGTTGAAGGTATATGACTGTTGTAGGTATATGGCTGTTGTAGGTATATGGATGTTGAAGGTATATAGATGTTGTAGGTATATGGATGTTGAAGGTATATGGATGTTGTAGGTATATGGCTGTTGTAGGTATATGGATGTTGAAGGTATATGGCTGTTGTAGGTATATGGATGTTGAAGGTATATGACTGTTGTAGGTATATGGATGTTGTAGGTATATGGATGTTGAAGGTATATGACTGTTGTAGGTATATGACTGTTGTAGGTATATGACTGTTGTAGGTATATGGATGTTGTAGGTATATGGCTGTTGTAGGTATATGACTGTTGTAGGTATATAGATGTTGTAGGTATATGGATGTTGAAGGTATATGGCTGTTGTAGGTATATGGATGTTGAAGGTATATGACTGTTGTAGGTATATGGATGTTGAAGGTATATGACTGTTGTAGGTATATGACTGTTGTAGGTATATGGATGTTGTAGGTATATGGCTGTTGTAGGTATATGGATGTTGAAGGTGTATGACTGTTGTAGGTATATGGATGTTGTAGGTATATGGATGTTGAAGGTATATGACTGTTGTAGGTATATGGATGTTGAAGGTATATGGATGTTGAAGGTATTTGACTGTTGTAGGTATATAGATGTTGTAGGTATATGACTGTTGTAGGTATATGGATGTTGAAGGTATATGACTGTTGAAGGTATATGACTGTTGTAGGTATATGGATGTTGAAGGTATATGACTGTTGAAGGTATATGACTGTTGAAGGTATATGACTGTTGTAGGTATATGGATGTTGAAGGTATTTGACTGTTGTAGGTATATGGATGTTGAAGGTATATGACTGTTGAAGGTATATGACTGTTGTAGGTATATGGATGTTGAAGGTATATGACTGTTGAAGGTATATGACTGTTGTAGGTATATGGATGTTGAAGGTATATGACTGTTGTAGGTATATGACTGTTGTAGGTATATGACTGTTGTAGGTATATGGATGTTGAAGGTATATGGCTGTTGTAGGTATATGACTGTTGTAGGTATATAGATGTTGTAGGTATATGACTGTTGAAGGTATATGACTGTTGTAGGTATATGGATGTTGAAGGTATATGACTGTTGTAGGTATATGACTGTTGTAGGTATATGACTGTTGTAGGTATATGGATGTTGAAGGTATATGGCTGTTGTAGGTATATGACTGTTGTAGGTATATAGATGTTGTAGGTATATGACTGTTGTAGGTATATGACTGTTGTAGGTATATGACTGTTGTAGGTATATGGATGTTGTAGGTATATGGCTGTTGTAGGTATATGACTGTTGTAGGTATATAGATGTTGTAGGTATATGACTGTTGTAGGTATATAGATGTTGTAGGTATATGGATGTTGAAGGTATATGGCTGTTGTAGGTATATAGATGTTGTAGGTATATGGATGTTGAAGGTATATGACTGTTGTAGGTATATGGATGTTGAAGGTATATGACTGTTGTAGGTATATGACTGTTGAAGGTATATGACTGTTGTAGGTATATGGATGTTGAAGGTATTTGACTGTTGTAGGTATATAGATGTTGTAGGTATATGGATGTTGAAGGTATATGACTGTTGTAGGTATATAGATGTTGTAGGTATATGGATGTTGAAGGTATATGACTGTTGTAGGTATATGGATGTTGAAGGTATATGACTGTTGTAGGTATATGACTGTTGAAGGTATATGACTGTTGTAGGTATATGGATGTTGAAGGTATTTGACTGTTGTAGGTATATGGATGTTGTTGGTATATGGATGTTGTAGGTATATGACTGTTGTAGGTATATGGATGTTGAAGGTATATGACTGTTGTAGGTATATGACTGTTGAAGGTATATGACTGTTGTAGGTATATGGATGTTGAAGGTATTTGACTGTTGTAGGTATATGGATGTTGTTGGTATTTGGATGTTGTAGGTATATGGATGTTGTAGGTATATGATTGTTGTAGGCATATGACTGTTGTAGGTATATGACTGTTGTAGGTATATAGATGTTGTAGGTATATGACTGTTATAGGTATATAGATGTTGTAGGTATATGATTGTTGTAGGTATATAGATGTTGTGGGTATATGACTGTTGTAGGTATATGGATGTTGAAGGTATTTGACTGTTGTAGGCATATGGATGTTGAAGGTATATGACTGTTGTAGGTATATGACTGTTGAAGGTACATGACTGTTGTAGGTATATGGATGTTGAAGGTATATGACTGTTGTAGGTATATGGATGTTGAAGGTATTTGACTGTTGTAGGTATATGACTGTTGAAGGTATATGACTGTTGTAGGTATATGACTGTTGAAGGTATATGACTGTTGTAGGTATATGGATGTTGAAGGTATATGACTGTTGTAGGTATATGACTGTTGTAGGTATATGGATGTTGTTGGTATATGGATGTTGTAGGTATATGGATGTTGTTGGTATTTGGATGTTGTTGGTACATGGATGTTGTGGGTATATGATTGTTGTAGGCATATGACTGTTGTAGGTATATGACTGTTGTAGGTATATGGATGTTGAAGGTATATGACTGTTATAGGTGTATGGATGTTGTAGGTATATGGCTGTTGTAGGTATATAGATGTTGTAGGTATATGACTGTTGTAGGTATATAGATGTTGTAGGTATATGACTGTTGTAGGTATATGATTGTTGTAGGTATATGATTGTTGTAAGTATATGATTGTTATAGGTATATGACTGTTGTAGGTATATAGATGTTGTAGGTATATGATTGTTGTAGGTATATAGATGTTGTAGGTATATGATTGTTGTAGGTATATGATTGTTGTAGGTATATGATTGTTGTAGGTATATGACTGTTGTAGGTATATGACTGTTGTAGGTATATGATTGTTATAGGTATATGACTGTTGTAGGTATATAGATGTTGTAGGTATATGATTGTTGTAGGTATATGATTGTTGTAGGTATATGATTGTTGTAGGTATATGACTGTTGTAGGTATATGATTGTTATAGGTATATGACTGTTGTAGGTAAATGGCTGTTGTAGGTATATGGCTGCTGTAGGTATATGGATGTTGTAGGTATATAGATGTTGTAGGTATATGGATGTTGTAGGTATAAGACTGTTGTAGGTATATAGATGTTGTAGGTACATGACTGTTGTAGGTAAATGGCTGTTGTAGGTATATGGCTGCTGTAGGTATATGGATGTTGTAGGTATATAGATGTTGTAGGTATATGGATGTTGTAGGTATATGACTGTTGTAGGTATATATATGTTGTAGGTATATGGCTGTTGTAGGTATATGACTGTTGTAGGTATATGGCTGTTGTAGGTATATAGATGTTGTAGGTATATGGCTGTTGTAGGTATATGACTGTTGTAGGTATATAGATGTTGTAGGTATATGGCTGTTGTAGGTATATGACTGTTGTAGGTATATAGATGTTGTAGGTATATGGATGTTGTAGGTATATGACTGTTGTAGGTATATGGCTGCTGTAGGTATATGGATGTTGTAGGTATATGACTGTTGTAGGTATATAGATGTTGTAGGTATATGGCTGTTGTAGGTATATGACTGTTGTAGGTATATGACTGTTGTAGGTATATAGATGTTGTAGGTATATGACTGTTGTGGGTATATAGATGTTGTAGGTATATGACTGTTGTGGGTATATAGATGTTGTAGGTATATGGATGTTGTAGGTATATGACTGTTGTAGGTATATGGCTGCTGTAGGTATATAGATGTTGTAGGTATATGACTGTTGTAGGTATATGGATGTTGTAGGTATATGATTGTTGTAGGTATATAGATGTTGTAGGTATATGACTGTTGTAGGTATATGGATGTTGTAGGTATATGATTGTTGTAGGTATATGGATGTTGTAGGTATATGATTGTTGTAGGTATATAGATGTTGTAGGTATATGACTGTTGTAGGTATATGGATGTTGTAGGTATATGATTGTTGTAGGTATATGGATGTTGTAGGTATATGATTGTTGTAGGTATATGATTGTTGTAGGTATATGACTGTTGTAGGTATATGGATGTTGTAGGTATATGGATGTTGTAGGTATATGATTGTTGTAGGTATATGGATGTTGTAGGTATATGACTGTTGTAGGTATATGACTGTTGTAGGTATATGGCTGCTGTCGGACTTGGGGAACGTGGGGGGAGGAAGACAGGACGATCACTAAACAAAAGCTGAATTATTCACAGAACCACTCCTTCACATCTATAATGCAGCAGATACGTGGACACCGCCCAGGAGCTCTGATCTCCAGAGAAGGTTCAGCGTGGATTTTTAGGGTTTTTTCAAGAAGCACTAATAAACTTACTTCGGATTTCAGACCATCAGCCAAAACATATGTAGTGTGTGAAGTTACAGTTCTAGAGCTACGGGGCTAATAAAGTCCAGTCATGGACAAACGAGCACTGCATAGCTAAGAACCTGAATTACGCATATTTCTATAGGGTTCTGGGCTTGGTTCTGTGGATCTAGGATATAATATGGGTTTACTGTGTGCTATAGGCTTAGTCTTATGATTTGAGTTCAATACAAAATGTTTCAGTTATTGGTAACAGATAGTAACAGTTATTAGCTTGGATGTACCAATGTAGCAATGCATGGGCATACGAGCACGCCATAGCTAGAAACCTGAATTTGGATGTACTGCATGTTTCTATAGGGTTCTACGCTTGGTTCTGCATTTCTATGACATAATAAGGGTTTCTGTCTGCTCTGGCCTTAGTCTTATGGTTCTAGTAGAATACAAAATGTCATAAACAGCTATTAGCTTGGAAATGAGGATTGCATAGCTAAGAACCTGAAGTTGGAGTCTAAGTAATGCACGTATCTATACGGTTCTAGGCTTGGTTCTCTGGTTTTAGGACATAATAAAGGTTTACAGACTGTTCTGAGATTCTGAGTCTGATGGTTCTAGTACAATACGAAATGTCTCAAACAGTTATTAGCTTGGATGTACAGTTCTAGCAATACATGGGCATACGAGCCCAGGATACCTAGGAACCTGAATTTGGAACCTAAGTAATGCATGTTTCTATAGGGGTCTAGGCTTGGTTGAATGGTTCTAGCAATACATAGACAAATGAGGACTGCATAGCTGAGAACCTGAAGTTGGAACTTAAGTAATGCATGTTTCTATAGGGGTCTAGGCTTGGTTGGGCGGTTCTAGTACAAAAATAAACGGAGCTCTACTTTGGTCTGTCAGTATCTGAGCCAACTCCAGATGATTCAAGCACTAGATATGGTTTTAAGATGGTTTTAAGGTGTGCAGAGTTGGTTGTGATGATAACTAGAACGGTTTTAGCTCTACTGGACCTGCAGCTCCCGAGCAGAACTAATGAAGCGAACATCACCAGATATGCTAAACACTGATTGGGAGACAGAACTCAGCCCGAGGGCTCCGATAAAACTGTAAACATTCCACAGTGTCTCTCAACGGCTGCGAGTTGATGCACGTCCACAAACACACAGCTAGTGAGCGTAGATGTTCACGGCGCGCCATCAGAACAACCCACACGGCTGAAAGCTGCTGTCTGTTCATGTGTCTCTGAACACGGGTCACGGGTCTCCTCTCAGTCACACGCTGACATGTGGACCATGCGATCTGTAGGGTCGACAAATGGGCCGAGACCACAGGACATGCCGCGCCCCAGGAGAATGCAGGGTCAACCCACCAAAGAATCTGATGAGTGGTCTTTCCACCCGGCGGGACCGGAAAGTTCAGACTTCTTTCTACTTATATGGCCACCTGGAGCATGTGGAGGTCACATGACTCACACATATCAGTGTCTATATACATGCTTTCACAGCACGAACACAACCGGTGGGACTTAAACCTAAAACCTAAGACCTCTTCACTAATTACTGTGTAGTCTAATACTCCTCACACTCAATCCCACAATGCACTGCAGCATGTAAATATAATCCACTGTGAATGTTTTAACGTTTAACGTCTACACTTACAGACTGTAGATCATCTGATTCTCTGTATACTTTATTACTCTGTTCTTTAATAATCAGGACCCCCACAGGACCCCTGCAGCTACTATGAAGTTGAAGCCTAAGTAATGCATGTTTCTATACGGTTCTAAGCTTGATTGTGTGGTTCTAGTACATAGTAAAGGTTTACAGTCAGCTCTGGGCTTAGTCTTATGGTTCTAGTACAATACAAAATGTCACAAACAGTTATTAGCTTAGATGTACGGTTCTAGCAATACATGGACTAACATAGCTAGGAACCTGAATTTGAAACCTAAGTAATGAATTTTTTTAGATGGTTCTAGACTTGGTTGTGTGGTTCTAGGACATAATAAGGGTACAGTCTGTTCTGGGCTTAGTCTTATGCTAGTGTAATGTCAGTAGATGTAAAGTCAGAGACAGTAACTCATCTGCTGCTGGTCACAGGACTCTGTCTGGATAGTTTTGGTTGGTGGACAGTGACACTTAGGTGTTTAAACACTCCGTGTCTGATCCATTCACACCAGTACATAGTAATACATAATAGTAATAGTACATAATAGTATCTGCTCTTTGGTGGTCCTGTGGGGGTCCTGATCATTAAAGAACAGAGTAATAAAGTATACAGAGAATCAGATGAACTACAGTCTGTAAGTGGAGCTCCTGTATGGTCAGTGGAGCTGATACAGTGGACAGTGAGTGGAGGTCCTGTATGGTCAGTGGAGCTGATACAGTGGACAGTGAGTGGAGGTCCTGTATGGTCAGTGGAGCTGATACAGTGGACAGTGAGTGTAGGTCCTGTATGATCAGTGGAGCTGATACAGTGGACAGTGAGTGGAGGTCCTGTATGGTCAGTGGAGCTGATACAGTGGACAGTGAGTGGAGGTCCTGTATGGTCAGTGGAGCTGATACAGTGGACAGTGAGTGGAGGTCCTGTATGGTCAGTGGAGCTGATACAGTGGACAGTGAGTGGAGGTCCTGTATGGTCAGTGGAGCTGATACAGTGGACAGTGAGTGGAGGTCCTGTATGGTCTGTGGAGCTGATACAGTGGACAGTGAGTGGAGCTGCTGTATGGTCAGTGGAGCTGATACAGTGGACAGTGAGTGGAGCTGCTGTATGGTCAGTGGAGCTGATACAGTGGACAGTGAGTGGAGCTGCTGTATGGTCAGTGGAGCTGATACAGTGGACAGTGAGTGGAGCTGCTGTATGGTCAGTGGAGCTGATACAGTGGACAGTGAGTGGAGGTCCTGTATGGTCAGTGGAGCTGATACAGTGGACAGTGAGTGGAGCTGCTGTATGGTCAGTGGAGCTGATACAGTGGGACAGTGAGTGGAGCTGCTGTATGGTCAGTGGAGCTGATACAGTGGACAGTGAGTGGAGCTGCTGTATGGTCAGTGGAGCTGATACAGTGGACAGTGAGTGGAGCTGCTGTATGGTCAGTGGAGCTGATACAGTGGACAGTGAGTGGAGGTCCTGTATGGTCAGTGGAGCTGATACAGTGGACAGTGAGTGGAGCTGCTGTATGGTCAGTGGAGCTGATACAGTGGACAGTGAGTGGAGCTGCTGTATGGTCAGTGGAGCTGATACAGTGGACAGTGAGTGGAGCTGCTGTATGGTCAGTGGAGCTGGCCGGTTAGTGTATATACGTGTGTATAACAGTAGGTGATCAGTTCAAACTCAGCTGTTGTTTGCCCACAAATCCTATGTTGCGCCTCCTCCGTGAGGAAATGTGATCCTGCCCGGTCACTCCCCAGCTGTTGTCAGTGCACACACTCAAGGTGGCCGTGATGAGAGGGCCGGGACTCGGTGTCGAGTTTAGACGCAACGTGATCCAGCGTCCAGAACACCACAGTTAACACACACACACACACACACACACACACACACACATACATTAGCTATTTATGTGAAGGGCTATAGATACTGAGGTGCTATAGTTCACTGGAAGGGTCATTCTTTTAGAACACTCAGCATCACTGTGCTCATGCCAGAACACCTGCAGCACATGAGTATTTATACTAAGCTCGAGCATGTTCTCCCCCAGTCCAGTTAGTTTGACCAGTGTGACCAGTCCATGCCCAGACGGAGTTCAGTTGAACGAAGCTGGAGAACAGGAAGCACAGCTTCAGCCTCATTTGAGATCAGAGCTTATCAGAGCTGTGGATGGTTCAGAAGGTGTGTGTGTGAAGAAGCAGAGCAGTGAAGAGCAGAGCTCCGTCAGTGAGCAGGTTTAAAGTAGCTCTTCTGTCGCTGCAGCATCTCTGAGTACTGATATGATACAGCTCTCATACACACACCTGCTCTGCAGACCTTCCTCCTGATTTGCTCAGTGTGATAAAGGTGAACAGTGAACACCAAGTGTAGGTACACGACTACCCATCACCACTGTATATTGTATTCAGGGGCGTAGCTGAAAACTCTGGGCCCTGTACACTCTTAATGTCGGTGGGCCCCTATCCATGTCAGTACACAAGGAATGTGAGCAAAAAAAAAAATCAGGATTTTCATAAGCCCCTCTCTTTACTCGGGCTCTGGGTAGTCAGGTCCACTTTTCCCCCCACTACCACGCCCATGATTGTACTTACAACTTACAATGCTTTAAGTACACAAACCTGGATTATAACTATAGAGACCCTCGGAGTGATGCTGTGAGCGCCTCAGGTTATAAACACTGAGCCCACTGTGCTCGGGCCCAGTGTGAGCACAACCTAGTGGTGCGTATTAAAGTAGTCCTATAACACAGTTAGTTATGTAGCATTTACATTCTGAATGCTCAGGTTTCTGTAAGCACTTCTGACTTTGTGTTTAGTTCAAGGTCAAGCAGCAACGAAAACATGGCCTGAATGTAAAGAATGGTATCCGACCTCACACTGACGACTGAAGCAAGCCAAACTTAGGATAGTATAGTGGATAACACCTCTGCTCCTCACACTGCAGGCTGAGGCTATACCAATAAGAGTCCTTGAGCAAGACTCCTAAGCTGTAAGACGCTCTGGATAAGAACATCTGATACCATAAATGTAAGCTTTCCGAACTGAGTTCTGGCCAATGACACCGGTTCCTCCACCAAGAGGAGGAACAAGGGTGTAGAAGCGGGTCTGACATTGCAAATATGAACATTTGCAAATATGAATCAAAGCCCACCCTATCCCCTAAATATTACCTACAAGCTGATTCCACTGTAGGTAAGGTGGTAAATCACTGTATGTATAATGACGTAGAACAACATTTGTG
>CM038719.1:1586717-1599217 GCA_021613375.1 Megaleporinus macrocephalus
CCATCACCACCCACTGTAAACATCATCACCACACTGTAAACACCATCACCACCACTATAAACACCATCACCACCACTAGTAAACATCACACCACTGTAAACATCATCACCACCACTGTAAACATCATCACCACCACTGGTAAACACCATCACCACCACTGTAAACACCATCACACCACTATAAACACCATCACCACCACTATAAACACCAACAGAACAATTTCACTCCAACCCCACTCTGAGTGAGAATTTCTGAAATGGTGGAGTTTCCCTTTTAAATCACAGCAGTAGATGAATGTAGAAGTGTTCGTCCTGCAGTCGGAGCACTGAAGATACTAGTGAGCACCAGAGCATCAGCAGATGGGATTCAGTAGAGCCGATGAGTCATCGCGCCGAGGTCACGTGATTTAAGGCCCCCGGCAACCTGACACAGCGACTCTGGTCAGCAACATGTCACTTCCTGTCCCCTTCACTTCACCCTGGTTACTATAACAACCAGACTGGAGGATACGAGATCTCTTAGTGGAGCCAAATTCCAGCATCTCAACTTTCTGTAGAACAACCTCCAGTAGAGAAGTCCCACAGGGAGAGGCTGTTCAACTGGTCTGTCTATGCGGTTCTAGGATATAATCAAGGTTTTTGAATGGTTCTGAGCTTAGTCTTATGGTTCTATTACTATACAAAATATATGGTCTTAAATAGTTATCAGTTTGTGTGTACGGTTCTAGCAATACAGCTCTGGTACATACATGTTGCTATATGGTTCTTGGTTTAGATGTACGGTTCTAGGACATAAATGTTTCTATGTGATTCTTGGTTTGCATATATGGTTCCAGGAAATAATAAGTGTTTAGATGGTTCTTGGTTTGGATATATGGTTCTAGGACATAATAAGTGTTTCTACATGGCTCTAAGTTTGGATGTACGGTTCGAGGACATAATAAATGGTTCTATGTGGTTCTTGGTTCGGATGTATGACACTAGGACATAAGAAATGTCTGTGTTCTAGGCTTGGTCTTATGGTTCTTATTGTTGGATGATGTTTGGTTGGTTCTAGCAGTACAGTAATAGTTCCTAATTGTTGTTGGCTTCAACGTACAGTTCTAGGACATACATGTTTCTACAAGGTTCTTGACACTCTTCATAATAATGGTTCCTAAATAGTTGTTGGTTCAGATATACAGGATATAAGAAGCTTTCTAATGAGGATTTCTGGTTAATTATTGTCTTGTAGTTAGAGTTCTAAGATACAACAAAGGTTCCTGCATGGTTCTTGGCTTGGATGTATGGTCCTAGGATATAGTGCATGTTCCTATAAGGTCCTTGGATTAGACATAAGGTTCTCAGATATAATAAAGGTTCCTATATGGTACCTATATGGAAACTTCTTACCTTTGCACGTCCCAGTTCTTCAGTAAACCGTAAGTGGCACGGATGTTGTAGGTATATGGATGTTGAAGGTATATGGATGTTGAAGGTATATGACTGTTGTAGGTATATGGATGTTGTAGGTATATGGCTGTTGTAGGTATATGGATGTTGAAGGTATTTGACTGTTGTAGGTATATGGATGTTGAAGGTATATGGATGTTGAAGGTATATGACTGTTGTAGGTATATGGATGTTGAAGGTATATGACTGTTGTAGGTATATAGATGTTGAAGGTATATGACTGTTGTAGGTATATGGATGTTGTAGGTATATGGATGTTGAAGGTATATGACTGTTGTAGGTATATGGATGTTGTAGGTATATGGATGTTGAAGGTATATGGCTGTTGTAGGTATATAGATGTTGTAGGTATATGGATGTTGAAGGTATATGACTGTTGTAGGTATATGGATGTTGAAGGTATATGACTGTTGTAGGTATATAGATGTTGTAGGTATATGGATGTTGAAGGTATATGGATGTTGAAGGTATATGACTGTTGTAGGTATATAGATGTTGTAGGTATATGGATGTTGAAGGTATATGGATGTTGAAGGTATATGGATGTTGAAGGTATATGACTGTTGTAGGTATATAGATGTTGTAGGTATATGGATGTTGAAGGTATATGGATGTTGAAGGTATATGGATGTTGAAGGTATATGACTGTTGTAGGTATATAGATGTTGTAGGTATATGGATGTTGAAGGTATATGACTGTTGTAGGTATATAGATGTTGTAGGTATATGGATGTTGAAGGTATATGGATGTTGAAGGTATATGGATGTTGAAGGTATATGACTGTTGTAGGTATATAGATGTTGTAGGTATATGGATGTTGAAGGTATATGGATGTTGAAGGTATATGGATGTTGAAGGTATATGACTGTTGTAGGTATATAGATGTTGTAGGTATATGGATGTTGAAGGTATATGGATGTTGAAGGTATATGGATGTTGAAGGTATATGACTGTTGTAGGTATATAGATGTTGTAGGTATATGGCTGTTGTAGGTATATGGATGTTGAAGGTATTTGACTGTTGTAGGTATGTGGATGTTGAAGGTATATGGATGTTGAAGGTATATGACTGTTGTAGGTATATAGATGTTGTAGGTATATGGATGTTGAAGGTATATGGCTGTTGTAGGTATATGGATGTTGTAGGTATATGGATGTTGAAGGTATATGACTGTTGTAGGTATATGGATGTTGAAGGTATATGACTGTTGTAGGTATATAGATGTTGTAGGTATATGGATGTTGAAGGTATATGGATGTTGAAGGTATTTGACTGTTGTAGGTATATGGATGTTGAAGGTATATGGATGTTGAAGGTATATGACTGTTGTAGGTATATAGATGTTGTAGGTATATGGATGTTGAAGGTATATGGCTGTTGTAGGTATATGGATGTTGTAGGTATATGGATGTTGAAGGTATATGACTGTTGTAGGTATATGGATGTTGAAGGTATATGACTGTTGTAGGTATATAGATGTTGTAGGTATATGGATGTTGAAGGTATATGGATGTTGAAGGTATATGGATGTTGAAGGTATATGACTGTTGTAGGTATATAGATGTTGTAGGTATATTGATGTTGAAGGTATATGGATGTTGAAGGTATATGACTGTTGTAGGTATATAGATGTTGTAGGTATATAGATGTTGTAGGTATATGGATGTTGTAGGTATATGGATGTTGAAGGTATATGGATGTTGAAGGTATATGACTGTTGTAGGTATATGGATGTTGAAGGTATATGGATGTTGAAGGTATATGGATGTTGAAGGTATATGACTGTTGTAGGTATATAGATGTTGTAGGTATATGGATGTTGAAGGTATATGGATGTTGAAGGTATATGGATGTTGAAGGTATATGGATGTTGAAGGTATATGACTGTTGTAGGTATATGGCTGTTGTAGGTATATGGATGTTGAAGGTATATGGCTGTTGTAGGTATATGGATGTTGAAGGTATATGACTGTTGTAGGTATATGGCTGTTGTAGGTATATGGATGTTGAAGGTATATGGATGTTGAAGGTATATGACTGTTGTAGGTATATGGCTGTTGTAGGTATATGGATGTTGAAGGTATATGGCTGTTGTAGGTATATGGATGTTGAAGGTATATGACTGTTGTAGGTATATGACTGTTGTAGGTATATGGCTGTTGTAGGTATATGGATGTTGAAGGTATATGGATGTTGAAAGTATATGACTGTTGTAGGTATATGGCTGTTGTAGGTATATGGATGTTGAAGGTATATGGATGTTGTAGGTATATGGCTGTTGTAGGTATATGGATGTTGAAGGTATATGACTGTTGTAGGTATATGACTGTTGTAGGTATATGGCTGTTGTAGGTATATGGATGTTGAAGGTATATGGATGTTGAAGGTATATGACTGTTGTAGGTATATGGCTGTTGTAGGTATATGGATGTTGAAGGTATATGGCTGTTGTAGGTATATGGATGTTGAAGGTATATGACTGTTGTAGGTATATGGCTGTTGTAGGTATATGGATGTTGAAGGTATATAGATGTTGTAGGTATATGGATGTTGAAGGTATATGGATGTTGTAGGTATATGGCTGTTGTAGGTATATGGATGTTGAAGGTATATGGCTGTTGTAGGTATATGGATGTTGAAGGTATATGGCTGTTGTAGGTATATGGATGTTGAAGGTATATGACTGTTGTAGGTATATGGCTGTTGTAGGTATATGGATGTTGAAGGTATATGGCTGTTGTAGGTATATGGATGTTGAAGGTATATGGATGTTGAAGGTATTTGACTGTTGTAGGTATATGACTGTTGTAGGTATATAGATGTTGTAGGTATATGACTGTTGTAGGTATATGGATGTTGAAGGTATATGACTGTTGAAGGTATATGACTGTTGTAGGTATATGGATGTTGAAGGTATATGACTGTTGAAGGTATATGACTGTTGAAGGTATATGACTGTTGTAGGTATATGGATGTTGAAGGTATTTGACTGTTGTAGGTATATGGATGTTGAAGGTATATGACTGTTGAAGGTATATGACTGTTGAAGGTATATGACTGTTGTAGGTATATGGATGTTGAAGGTATATGACTGTTGAAGGTATATGACTGTTGTAGGTATATGGATGTTGAAGGTATATGACTGTTGTAGGTATATGACTGTTGTAGGTATATGGATGTTGAAGGTATATGGCTGTTGTAGGTATATGGATGTTGTAGGTATATGGCTGTTGTAGGTATATGACTGTTGTAGGTATATAGATGTTGTAGGTATATGACTGTTGTAGGTATATGACTGTTGTAGGTATATGGATGTTGAAGGTATATGACTGTTGTAGGTATATGACTGTTGAAGGTATATGACTGTTGTAGGTATATGGATGTTGAAGGTATTTGACTGTTGTAGGTATATGGATGTTGTTGGTATTTGTATGTTGTAGGTATATGACTGTTGAAGGTATATGACTGTTGTAGGTATATGGATGTTGAAGGTATATGACTGTTGTAGGTATATGACTGTTGTAGGTATATGGATGTTGTTGGTATATGGATGTTGTAGGTATATGGATGTTGTTGGTATTTGGATGTTGTTGGTACATGGATGTTGTGGGTATATGATTGTTGTAGGCATATGACTGTTGTAGGTATATGACTGTTGTAGGTATATGGATGTTGAAGGTATATGACTGTTGTAGGTATATGGATGTTGAAGGTATTTGACTGTTGTAGGCATATGGATGTTGAAGGTATATGACTGTTGTAGGTATATGACTGTTGAAGGTATATGACTGTTGTAGGTATATGGATGTTGAAGGTATATGACTGTTGTAGGTATATGGATGTTGAAGGTATTTGACTGTTGTAGGTATATGACTGTTGAAGGTATATGACTGTTGTAGGTATATGACTGTTGAAGGTATATGACTGTTGTAGGTATATGGATGTTGAAGGTATATGACTGTTGTAGGTATATGACTGTTGTAGGTATATGGATGTTGTTGGTATATGGATGTTGTAGGTATATGGATGTTGTTGGTATTTGGATGTTGTTGGTACATGGATGTTGTGGGTATATGATTGTTGTAGGCATATGACTGTTGTAGGTATATGACTGTTGTAGGTATATGGATGTTGAAGGTATATGACTGTTATAGGTATATGGATGTTGTAGGTATATGGCTGTTGTAGGTATATAGATGTTGTAGGTATATGACTGTTGTAGGTATATAGATGTTGTAGGTATATGACTGTTGTAGGTATATGATTGTTGTAGGTATATGATTGTTGTAAGTATATGATTGTTATAGGTATATGACTGTTGTAGGTATATAGATGTTGTAGGTATATGGCTGTTGTAGGTATATGATTGTTGTAGGTATATGATTGTTGTAGGTATATGATTGTTGTAGGTATATGACTGTTGTAGGTATATGATTGTTATAGGTATATGACTGTTGTAGGTAAATGGCTGTTGTAGGTATATGGCTGCTGTAGGTATATGGATGTTGTAGGTATATAGATGTTGTAGGTATATGGATGTTGTAGGTATAAGACTGTTGTAGGTATATAGATGTTGTAGGTATATGACTGTTGTAGGTAAATGGCTGTTGTAGGCATATGGCTGCTGTAGGTATATGGATGTTGTAGGTATATAGATGTTGTAGGTATATGGATGTTGTAGGTATATGACTGTTGTAGGTATATATATGTTGTAGGTATATGGCTGTTGTAGGTATATGACTGTTGTAGGTATATAGATGTTGTAGGTATATGGCTGTTGTAGGTATATGATTGTTGTAGGTATATGATTGTTGTAGGTATATGATTGTTGTAGGTATATGACTGTTGTAGGTATATGATTGTTATAGGTATATGACTGTTGTAGGTAAATGGCTGTTGTAGGTATATGGCTGCTGTAGGTATATGGATGTTGTAGGTATATAGATGTTGTAGGTATATGGATGTTGTAGGTATATGACTGTTGTAGGTATATATATGTTGTAGGTATATGGCTGTTGTAGGTATATGACTGTTGTAGGTATATGGCTGTTGTAGGTATATAGATGTTGTAGGTATATGGCTGTTGTAGGTATATGACTGTTGTAGGTATATGACTGTTGTAGGTATATAGATGTTGAAGGTATATGGATGTTGTAGGTATATGGATGTTGTAGGTATATGACTGTTGTAGGTATATAGATGTTGTAGGTATATGGCTGTTGTAGGTATATGACTGTTGTAGGTATATAGATGTTGTAGGTATATGGATGTTTTAGGTATATGACTGTTGTAGGTATATGGCTGCTGTAGGTATATGGATGTTGTAGGTATATGACTGTTGTAGGTATATAGATGTTGTAGGTATATGGCTGTTGTAGGTATATGACTGTTGTAGGTATATGACTGTTGTAGGTATATAGATGTTGTAGGTATATGACTGTTGTAGGTATATAGATGTTGTAGGTATATGACTGTTGTGGGTATATAGATGTTGTAGGTATATGACTGTTGTGGGTATATAGATGTTGTAGGTATATGGATGTTGTAGGTATATGATTGTTGTAGGTATATGGCTGCTGTAGGTATATGATAATTGTAGGTATATGGCTGCTGTAGGTATATGGATGTTGTAGGTATATGGATGTTTTAGGTATATGACTGTTGTAGGTATATAGATGTTGTAGGTATATGGCTGCTGTAGGTATATGATAATTGTAGGTATATGGCTGCTGTAGGTATATGGATGTTGTAGGTATATGGATGTTGTAGGTATATGACTGTTGTAGGTATATAGATGTTGTAGGTATATGGCTGTTGTAGGTATATGACTGTTGTAGGTATATGACTGTTGTAGGTATATAGATGTTGTAGGTATATGACTGTTGTGGGTATATAGATGTTGTAGGTATATGACTGTTGTGGGTATATAGATGTTGTAGGTATATGGATGTTGTAGGTATATGATTGTTGTAGGTATATGGCTGCTGTAGGTATATGATAATTGTAGGTATATGGCTGCTGTAGGTATATAGATGTTGTAGGTATATGACTGTTGTAGGTATATGGATGTTGTAGGTATATGATTGTTGTAGGTATATGGCTGCTGTAGGTATATGATAATTGTAGGTATATGGCTGCTGTAGGTATATAGATGTTGTAGGTATATGACTGTTGTAGGTATATAGATGTTGTAGGTATATAGATGTTGTAGGTATATGACTGTTGTAGGTATATGGATGTTGTAGGTATATGATTGTTGTAGGTATATGGATGTTGTAGGTATATGACTGTTGTAGGTATATGGCTGCTGTCGGACTTGGGGAACGTGGGGGGAGGAAGAAAGGACGATCACTAAACAAAAGCTGAATTATTCACAGAACCACTCCTTCACATCTATAATGCAGCAGATACGTGGACACCGCCCAGGAGCTCTGATCTCCAGAGAAGGTTCAGCGTGGATTTTTAGGGTTTTTTCAAGAAGCACTAATAAACTTACTTCGGATTTCAGACCATCAGCCAAAACATATGTAGTGTGTGAAGTTACAGTTCTAGAGCTACGGGGCTAATAAAGTCCAGTCATGGACAAACGAGCACTGCATAGCTAAGAACCTGAATTACGCATATTTCCATAGGGTTCTGGGCTTGGTTCTGTGGATCTAGGATATAATATGGGTTTACTGTGTGCTATAGGCTTAGTCTTATGATTTGAGTTCAATACAAAATGTTTCAGTTATTGGTAACAGATAGTAACAGTTATTAGCTTGGATGTACCAATGTAGCAATGCATGGGCATACGAGCACGCCATAGCTAGAAACCTGAATTTGGATGTACTGCATGTTTCTATAGGGTTCTACGCTTGGTTCTGCATTTCTATGACATAATAAGGGTTTCTGTCTGCTCTGGCCTTAGTCTTATGGTTCTAGTAGAATACAAAATGTCATAAACAGCTATTAGCTTGGAAATGAGGATTGCATAGCTAAGAACCTGAAGTTGGAGTCTAAGTAATGCACGTATCTATACGGTTCTAGGCTTGGTTCTCTGGTTTTAGGACATAATAAAGGTTTACAGACTGTTCTGAGATTCTGAGTCTGATGGTTCTAGTACAATACGAAATGTCTCAAACAGTTATTAGCTTGGATGTACAGTTCTAGCAATACATGGGCATACGAGCCCAGGATACCTAGGAACCTGAATTTGGAACCTAAGTAATGCATGTTTCTATAGGGGTCTAGGCTTGGTTGAATGGTTCTAGCAATACATAGACAAATGAGGACTGCATAGCTGAGAACCTGAAGTTGGAACTTAAGTAATGCATGTTTCTATAGGGGTCTAGGCTTGGTTGGGCGGTTCTAGTACAAAAATAAACGGAGCTCTACTTTGGTCTGTCAGTATCTGAGCCAACTCCAGATGATTCAAGCACTAGATATGGTTTTAAGATGGTTTTAAGGTGTGCAGAGTTGGTTGTGATGATAACTAGAACGGTTTTAGCTCTACTGGACCTGCAGCTCCCGAGCAGAACTAATGAAGCGAACATCACCAGATATGCTAAACACTGATTGGGAGACAGAACTCAGCCCGAGGGCTCCGATAAAACTGTAAACATTCCACAGTGTCTCTCAACGGCTGCGAGTTGATGCACGTCCACAAACACACAGCTAGTGAGCGTAGATGTTCACGGCGCGCCATCAGAACAACCCACACGGCTGAAAGCTGCTGTCTGTTCATGTGTCTCTGAACACGGGTCACGGGTCTCCTCTCAGTCACACGCTGACATGTGGACCATGCGATCTGTAGGGTCGACAAATGGGCCGAGACCACAGGACATGCCGCGCCCCAGGAGAATGCAGGGTCAACCCACCAAAGAATCTGATGAGTGGTCTTTCCACCCGGCGGGACCGGAAAGTTCAGACTTCTTTCTACTTATATGGCCACCTGGAGCATGTGGAGGTCACATGACTCACACATATCAGTGTCTATATACATGCTTTCACAGCACGAACACAACCGGTGGGACTTAAACCTAAAACCTAAGACCTCTTCACTAATTACTGTGTAGTCTAATACTCCTCACACTCAATCCCACAATGCACTGCAGCATGTAAATATAATCCACTGTGAATGTTTTAACGTTTAACGTCTACACTTACAGACTGTAGATCATCTGATTCTCTGTATACTTTATTACTCTGTTCTTTAATAATCAGGACCCCCACAGGACCCCTGCAGCTACTATGAAGTTGAAGCCTAAGTAATGCATGTTTCTATACGGTTCTAAGCTTGATTGTGTGGTTCTAGTACATAGTAAAGGTTTACAGTCAGCTCTGGGCTTAGTCTTATGGTTCTAGTACAATACAAAATGTCACAAACAGTTATTAGCTTAGATGTACGGTTCTAGCAATACATGGACTAACATAGCTAGGAACCTGAATTTGAAACCTAAGTAATGAATTTTTTTAGATGGTTCTAGACTTGGTTGTGTGGTTCTAGGACATAATAAGGGTACAGTCTGTTCTGGGCTTAGTCTTATGCTAGTGTAATGTCAGTAGATGTAAAGTCAGAGACAGTAACTCATCTGCTGCTGGTCACAGGACTCTGTCTGGATAGTTTTGGTTGGTGGACAGTGACACTTAGGTGTTTAAACACTCCGTGTCTGATCCATTCACACCAGTACATAGTAATACATAATAGTAATAGTACATAATAGTATCTGCTCTGTGGTGGTCCTGTGGTGGTCCTGATCATTAAAGAACAGAGTAATAAAGTATACAGAGAATCAGATGAACTACAGTCTGTAAGTGGAGCTCCTGTATGGTCAGTGGAGCTGATACAGTGGACAGTGAGTGGAGGTCCTGTATGGTCAGTGGAGCTGATACAGTGGACAGTGAGTGGAGGTCCTGTATGGTCAGTGGAGCTGATACAGTGGACAGTGAGTGTAGGTCCTGTATGATCAGTGGAGCTGATACAGTGGACAGTGAGTGGAGGTCCTGTATGGTCAGTGGAGCTGATACAGTGGACAGTGAGTGGAGGTCCTGTATGGTCAGTGGAGCTGATACAGTGGACAGTGAGTGGAGGTCCTGTATGGTCAGTGGAGCTGATACAGTGGACAGTGAGTGGAGGTCCTGTATGGTCAGTGGAGCTGATACAGTGGACAGTGAGTGGAGGTCCTGTATGGTCAGTGGAGCTGATACAGTGGACAGTGAGTGGAGGTCCTGTATGGTCAGTGGAGCTGATACAGTGGACAGTGAGTGGAGGTCCTGTATGGTCAGTGGAGCTGATACAGTGGACAGTGAGTGGAGGTCCTGTATGGTCAGTGGAGCTGATACAGTGGACAGTGAGTGGAGCTGCTGTATGGTCAGTGGAGCTGATACAGTGGACAGTGAGTGGAGCTGCTGTATGGTCAGTGGAGCTGATACAGTGGACAGTGAGTGGAGCTGCTGTATGGTCAGTGGAGCTGATACAGTGGACAGTGAGTGGAGGTCCTGTATGGTCAGTGGAGCTGATACAGTGGACAGTGAGTGGAGCTGCTGTATGGTCAGTGGAGCTGATACAGTGGACAGTGAGTGGAGCTGCTGTATGGTCAGTGGAGCTGATACAGTGGACAGTGAGTGGAGCTGCTGTATGGTCAGTGGAGCTGATACAGTGGACAGTGAGTGGAGCTGCTGTATGGTCAGTGGAGCTGATACAGTGGACAGTGAGTGGAGGTCCTGTATGGTCAGTGGAGCTGATACAGTGGACAGTGAGTGGAGCTGCTGTATGGTCAGTGGAGCTGATACAGTGGACAGTGAGTGGAGCTGCTGTATGGTCAGTGGAGCTGATACAGTGGACAGTGAGTGGAGCTGCTGTATGGTCAGTGGAGCTGGCCGGTTAGTGTATATACGTGTGTATAACAGTAGGTGATCAGTTCAAACTCAGCTGTTGTTTGCCCACAAATCCTATGTTGCGCCTCCTCAGTGAGGAAATGTGATCCTGCCCGGTCACTCCCCAGCTGTTGTCAGTGCACACACTCAAGGTGGCCGTGATGAGAGGGCCGGGACTCGGTGTCGAGTTTAGACGCAACGTGATCCAGCGTCCAGAACACCACAGTTAACACACACACACACACACACACACACACACACATACATTAGCTATTTATGTGAAGGGCTATAGATACTGAGGTGCTATAGTTCACTGGAAGGGTCATTCTTTTAGAACACTCAGCATCACTGTGCTCATGCCAGAACACCTGCAGCACATGAGTATTTATACTAAGCTCGAGCATGTTCTCCCCCAGTCCAGTTAGTTTGACCAGTGTGACCAGTCCATGCCCAGACGGAGTTCAGTTGAACGAAGCTGGAGAACAGGAAGCACAGCTTCAGCCTCATTTGAGATCAGAGCTTATCAGAGCTGTGGATGGTTCAGAAGGTGTGTGTGTGAAGAAGCAGAGCAGTGAAGAGCAGAGCTCCGTCAGTGAGCAGGTTTAAAGTAGCTCTTCTGTCGCTGCAGCATCTCTGAGTACTGATATGATACAGCTCTCATACACACACCTGCTCTGCAGACCTTCCTCCTGATTTGCTCAGTGTGATAAAGGTGAACAGTGAACACCAAGTGTAGGTACACGACTACCCATCACCACTGTATATTGTATTCAGGGCCGTAGCTGAAAACTCTGGGCCCTGTACACTCTTAATGTCGGTGGGCCCCTATCCATGTCAGTACACAAGGAATGTGAGCAAAAAAAAAAATCAGGATTTTCATGGGCCCCTCTCTTTACTCGGGCTCTGGGTAGTCAGGTCCACTTTTCCCCCCACTACCACGCCCATGATTGTACTTACAACTTACAATGCTTTAAGTACACAAACCTGGATTATAACTATAGAGACCCTCGGAGTGATGCTGTGAGCGCCTCAGGTTATAAACACTGAGCCCACTGTGCTCGGGCCCAGTGTGAGCACAACCTAGTGGTGCGTATTAAAGTAGTCCTATAACACAGTTAGTTATGTAGCATTTACATTCTGAATGCTCAGGTTTCTGTAAGCACTTCTGACTTTGTGTTTAGTTCAAGGT
>CM038719.1:1604217-1766717 GCA_021613375.1 Megaleporinus macrocephalus
GTTTATTATATTGTGGTTTTATTACAGTAATCTGTGGCCCTAATATATTAATTCATAACCTTAATATTTAAATTATTTAAATATTTAAATCTGTGTCCCCAGTATAGTCTTATGTGGACTGTATGTAGTAATCTGTGTCCTCAGTATAGTCATATGTGGACTGTATGTAGTAATCTGTGTCCTCAGTATAGTCATATGTGGACTGTATGTAGTAATCTGTGTCCTCAACATGTTAAGGAGGGTGGTCACTGTGAAGATCAGCTAAAGGTCAGACATAAGAACGTCCAGCTCTGTATGAACTGCTGAGTGTCAGTAGGGGGCGAAATTCAGCCCCTGCAGGAGAGACACGCTCCTCTGTGAGTCGAGACGGTCGCCTGTGGGCTGCACATGTGCGCCATCTGCAGGTGCTGTGCAGTCACTACAGACGGAGGCGCGCACTTTATTACATTCCACATGCTCAGCAGAGCAGCTTCTTATTGGTGCAGCCCGAGGCTCCAGAACGTAACCACTCCGTTTAAGGTGGAACAGAAAAACTTCCACCTCCGGAATCTGTACTTATTACATAACGTAGCAACTCTGTGTGTGTTTAGAGTCGAGGCTGTTGTGTTTCACGCCTGTTGTGAGTCAGTTCTGCAGAAACGTGCGTGTGTGTGTGTGAGTCGGTTCTGGAACAGTGTGTGTGTGTGTGTGTGTGTGTGTGAGCGTGGGTTCTGGAAACGTGTGTGTGTGTGTGAGTGGGTTCTGGAACAGTGTGTGTGTGTGAGAGTCGGTTCTGGAACAGTGTGTGTGTGAGTCGGTTCTGGAACAGTGTGTGTGTGAGTCGGTTCTGGAACAGTGTGTGTGTGTGTGAGCGTGGGTTCTGGAAACATGTGTGTGTGTGTGAGTTGGTTCTGGAACAGTGTGTGTGTGTGAGAGTCGGTTCTGGAACAGTGTGTGTGTGAGTCGGTTCTGGAACAGTGTGTGTGTGTGTGTGTGTGAGTTGGTTCTGGAACAGTGTGTGTGTGTGAGAGTCGGTTCTGGAACAGTGTGTGTGTGTGTGTGAGTCGGTTCTGGAACAGTGTGTGTGTGTGTGTGTGAGTCGGTTCTGGAACAGTGTGTGTGTGTGTGAGTCGGTTCTGGAACTGTGTGTGTGTGTGTGTGAGTCGGTTCTGGAACAGTGTGTGTGTGTGAGTCGGTTCTGGAACAGTGTGTGTGTGTGTGTGTGAGTCGGTTCTGGAACAGTGTGTGTGTGTGAGTCGGTTCTGGAACTGTGTGTGTGTGTGTGTGAGTCGGTTCTGGAACAGTGTGTGTGTGTGTGTGTGTGTGAGTCGGTTCTGGAAACGTGTGTGTGTGAGTCGGTTCTGGAATAGTGTGTGTGTGTGAGTTGGTTCTGGAACAGTGTGTGTGTGTGTGTGTGAGTCGGTTCTGGAACAGTGTGTGTGTGTGTGAGTCGGTTCTGGAACAGTGTGTGTGTGTGTGTGTGAGTCGGTTCTGGAACAGTGTGTGTGTGTGTGTGTGAGTCGGTTCTGGAACAGTGTGTGTGTGTGTGTGTGTGAGTCGGTTCTGGAAACGTGTGTGTGTGAGTCGGTTCTGGAATAGTGTGTGTGTGTGAGTTGGTTCTGGAACAGTGTGTGTGTGTGTGAGTCGGTTCTGGAACAGTGTGTGTGTGTGTGTGTGAGTCGGTTCTGGAAACGTGTGTGTGTGTGTGTGTGAGTCGGTTCTGGAACAGTGTGTGTGTGTGTGTGTGAGTCGGTTCTGGAACAGTGTGTGTGTGTGTGAGTCGGTTCTGGAACTGTGTGTGTGTGTGTGTGAGTCGGTTCTGGAACAGTGTGTGTGTGTGTGTGAGTCGGTTCTGGAAACGTGTGTGTGTGAGTCGGTTCTGGAACAGTGTGTGTGTGTGAGTCGGTTCTGGAACAGTGTGTGTGTGTGAGTCGGTTCTGGAACAGTGTGTGTGTGTGTGTGTGTGTGTGAGTCGGTTCTGGAACAGTGTGTGTGTGTGTGAGTCGGTTCTGGAAACGTGTGTGTGTGTGAGTCGGTTCTGGAATAGTGTGTGTGTGTGAGTTGGTTCTGGAACAGTGTGTGTGTGTGTGTGTGAGTCGGTTCTGGAACAGTGTGTGTGTGTGTGAGTCAGTTCTGGAACAGTGTGTGTGTGTGTGAGTCGGTTCTGGAACAGTGTGTGTGTGTGTGTGTGTGTGTGTGAGTCGGTTCTGGAACAGTGTGTGTGTGTGTGTGAGTCGGTTCTGGAACAGTGTGTGTGTGTGTGTGTGTGAGTCGGTTCTGGAACAGTGTGTGTGTGTGTGAGTCAGTTCTGGAACAGTGTGTGTGTGTGTGAGTTGGTTCTGGAACAGTGTGTGTGTGTGTGTGTGAGTTGGTTCTGGAACAGTGTGTGTGTGTGTGTGTGTGTGAGTCGGTTCTGGAACAGTGTGTGTGTGTGTGTGAGTCGGTTCTGGAACTGTGTGTGTGTGTGTGTGAGTCGGTTCTGGAACAGTGTGTGTGTGTGTGTGTGAGTCGGTTCTGGAACTGTGTGTGTGTGTGTGTGAGTCGGTTCTGGAACAGTGTGTGTGTGTGTGTGTGTGTGAGTCGGTTCTGGAAACGTGTGTGTGTGTGTGTGTGTGAGTCGGTTCTGGAACAGTGTGTGTGTGTGTGTGTGAGTCGGTTCTGGAACAGTGTGTGTGTGTGAGTTGGTTCTGGAACAGTGTGTGTGTGTGTGTGTGAGTCGGTTCTGGAACAGTGTGTGTGTGTGTGAGTCGGTTCTGGAACAGTGTGTGTGTGTGTGTGTGTGTGTGAGTCGGTTCTGGAACAGTGTGTGTGTGTGTGTGTGTGTGAGTCGGTTCTGGAAACGTGTGTGTGTGTGTGTGTGTGAGTCGGTTCTGGAACAGTGTGTGTGTGTGTGTGTGAGTCGGTTCTGGAACAGTGTGTGTGTGTGAGTTGGTTCTGGAACAGTGTGTGTGTGTGTGTGTGAGTCGGTTCTGGAACAGTGTGTGTGTGTGTGTGAGTCGGTTCTGGAACAGTGTGTGTGTGTGTGTGTGTGTGTGAGAGTCGGTTCTGGAACAGTGTGTGTGTGTGTGTGTGAGTCGGTTCTGGAACAGTGTGTGTGTGTGAGTCGGTTCTGGAACTGTGTGTGTGTGTGTGTGAGTCGGTTCTGGAACAGTGTGTGTGTGTGTGTGTGAGTCGGTTCTGGAACTGTGTGTGTGTGTGTGTGAGTCGGTTCTGGAACAGTGTGTGTGTGTGTGTGTGAGTCGGTTCTGGAAACGTGCGTGTGTGAGTCGGTTCTGGAATAGTGTGTGTGTGTGAGTTGGTTCTGGAACAGTGTGTGTGTGTGTGTGTGTGAGTCGGTTCTGGAAACGTGTGTGTGTGTGTGTGTGTGAGTCGGTTCTGGAACAGTGTGTGTGTGTGTGTGAGTCGGTTCTGGAACAGTGTGTGTGTGTGTGTGTGTGTGAGTCGGTTCTGGAACAGTGTGTGTGTGTGAGTTGGTTCTGGAACAGTGTGTGTGTGTGTGTGTGTGAGTCGGTTCTGGAACAGTGTGTGTGTGTGTGAGTCGGTTCTGGAACAGTGTGTGTGTGTGTGTGTGTGTGAGTCGGTTCTGGAAACGTGTGTGTGTGAGTCGGTTCTGGAATAGTGTGTGTGTGTGAGTTGGTTCTGGAACAGTGTGTGTGTGTGTGTGTGTGAGTCGGTTCTGGAAACGTGTGTGTGTGTGTGTGTGTGAGTCGGTTCTGGAACAGTGTGTGTGTGTGTGTGAGTCGGTTCTGGAACAGTGTGTGTGTGTGTGTGTGTGAGTCGGTTCTGGAACAGTGTGTGTGTGTGAGTTGGTTCTGGAACAGTGTGTGTGTGTGTGTGTGTGAGTCGGTTCTGGAACAGTGTGTGTGTGTGTGAGTCGGTTCTGGAACAGTGTGTGTGTGTGTGTGTGTGTGTGAGAGTCGGTTCTGGAACAGTGTGTGTGTGTGTGTGTGTGAGTCGGTTCTGGAACAGTGTGTGTGTGTGTGTGTGAGTCGGTTCTGGAACAGTGTGTGTGTGTGAGTCGGTTCTGGAACAGTGTGTGTGTGTGTGTGAGTCGGTTCTGGAACAGTGTGTGTGTGTGTGTGTGTGTGTGTGAGTCGGTTCTGGAACAGTGTGTGTGTGTGTGAGTCAGTTCTGGAACAGTGTGTGTGTGTGTGTGTGAGTCGGTTCTGGAACAGTGTGTGTGTGTGTGTGTGTGTGTGTGTGAGTCGGTTCTGGAACAGTGTGTGTGTGTGTGTGTGAGTCGGTTCTGGAACAGTGTGTGTGTGTGAGTTGGTTCTGGAACAGTGTGTGTGTGTGTGAGTCGGTTCTGGAACAGTGTGTGTGTGTGTGTGAGTCGGTTCTGGAACAGTGTGTGTGTGTGTGTGTGAGTCGGTTCTGGAACAGTGTGTGTGTGTGTGTGTGTGTGTGAGTCGGTTGTTGTGTAATCGTTGTGTGACGTCAGGAAACTCATAAAAACACAAGTAGCTGTTTGTGTTTAGTGAGGAATCTGCAGAGAACTCCAAACCCAGAACAGCTCAGAGCCCCAAACACAGATACACACCAACTAACACACACAATACATACACAACATCTTCACTCTACACTACAACTACACAAACAATCACCTCTCTACACTGTAGCCTTCTCCCTGGTAAACTAACAAACAAACAAACAAACAAACAATAAACTCTGACTCGTTCTGCTGTTACCAGAATCTCATTTGTAGTTCACTCTGCTGCTTATATACTACAAACAAAGAAATAAAAACTAAATACTGTTTTTCCCCAAAATTTTAACTCTTATTGTTTAACTGAGTATTAAACAATAGCGTAAAATATCTAAATAAATCATTCCTCAGCATTAATGTAAATAAATGAAAGGATGAATGAAAGAAGGAACGACTGAACGAATGAAGAATGAGTGAGTGACGGAGTGAGCGAGTGAGCGAAAGCATAAATGAATGTACATGTATAAATGAGTAAATAAATAAGTGAGTGAATGACTGACTGAATGAGTGAGTAAAGTGAGAATGACTAAGTGGATGAATGTGTGAATGAATAAATGAATAAGTAAATGTGTGAGTGGATGCATGAATGAGCAAGTGAATGAGTGGGTAAATTAATAAATAAATGAGTACATGTGTAAGTGAATAAATGAGCGAATAATTGGGCGAGTGAATAAATGAATAAATAAGTAGATGTGTAAATGAATGAGTAAGTGAGCAAGTGAATGATTGAGTGGGTGAACAAAAAAAATAAAATAAAAATTAATAAATACAATTGTGAATGAGTGAATGAATGACTGAGTGGGTGAGTAAATAATAAATAAATGATTAAATGTGTGAATGAATGAGTAAGTGAGTAGATAAATGAATAAACCAGTTAATGTGTGAGTGAGTGAATGTCCAGCAGATGGTGCTGTTCTACCAGCTGTACTGAAGTACCTGAGCTGCTGGAGTTTCAGAAGGTCAGTGTTTGGAATGTTAAAGCAGGTAAAGGTGAGGTAAACAGAGCTGCAGAGCTTCAACCTCCAGCACCGCTAAACCTCCTTCAGCTAAAGGTCAACAAGGACCAATCAAATCGCAGCAGCTGGATAAGGCACTCTTTCCTGACTCCGCCCCCTTCACCCACAGAGACCCAAATATAGGGTTCTTTAAAAGATCTTCAGGAAAAAAGGCTTTTAAAGAAACACAAGAACCCTAAGAACCATTTGAACTCATAAACTGAGCTCTTCTTGGTGACGGCTCTCCAGAAAGCATTCACGCTTATAACACATATATAACAACATATATACATTAATAGCTTTAAAGAGCCCATATCACTGAAAAGCAACCTTTCTTTCCTCTACTATCAGATAAAAGGGTTTGATTTGGTTGTAAACATGATTAAAGTTTAAATGTACTGTAGGCCATATACGGGAACCAAGCTGCCAAAATGAGTTCACTGTTTCTGTGATGTCACAAAAAACATTTATTTATATCCAACCAAGTCAGGTTGCAGTAGTTTAGCTCCACCCACTTGGACTGAGGAGTGTTTCAGCACTGGACTGCTTTTTGAATGAGGCACTATACAGCACAGCCAATCAGAACAGAGCTCATTTGCATATATCAGCTTTAAAGGCACAGTAAATAAACAGCCTGTTGGTCGTGTAGAAGCAAATTAGGACTGTTTTTGGTGCACAATCACCTAAAAACGGGGGGAAATGTAGGATAAGACCCCTTTAAAAACTTTTACACTTCTTTTTCACAAGTAACAGTTAGCACACGGGAGATCCAGGTCAGAGTTGTGGTGTTTATTTGTGGGTAAATAAGGTGGTACTGTAATATCTAGGCACTAAGTGAGCATGTCTGATTGTTTAAATCAGGTCTGATCTGATGTACATGTAATAAAAGAGAAGTGAAGAGTGAATCTGATTAATGTAGCTGCTGGTTTTGTTTTAGTCCTGCTTTAAAGGGTGAAGCTTTTTGTGCAATGCTGTTAGACCTGCACGCTTGACCCCTGCACGTCTACCGCTCACCTTCAGTCAGGACGTTTCCCAACACTATAGCACTTTAACAACACACTGACCACTGACCCTGCACAGCGGAGCGTCCAGTAATAGCAGGAGCTGGACTAAAGTCTACAGCTATAAATAAAAACACAGACCATTTAAAGAAAAGTCCATTCAAAGTCACAGAAAATGGAATAAAGTTAAGGACCGACCCCCCTCCCCCCATTCACCCCTCCGCCCGTGAGCACACTTTGTTCCCAAACATGCGGCTCACATGCACATTCATTTAAAACAACACTCGTCAGACCAGATCAAATCCCCCCAAATTAAATCAGCATGAAATCCCAATTACTGTACCTGCACTGCTCTGCGCTGGACCACGGCCCTCGGAGCGGAGTCGGGAAGAGTGAATGAATAATTCCCGACCACAGAGTCGCTCATATGGAGAGCTCGGTGCTGCCCCTTTTAGGGGGGGGTTGGTGCTGGGGGCGGGGGGCTCGCTGAAAGGAGGGAGAGGCTCAAAGGTGGAATGCTTGTGCACACGCGAGCTGATTAGATTAAAACTACACTCTGTGTTTGTGGTTCTAAACCTGTTTTTCTCAAACAGACAAAACACTTCAATCCGGTTGTGATCCTGGAAACACAGGAGACGCATTAGAACCACGTTTGGTTCCTTAAAGAGCGTTTGGTTCTCTAAAGAAAGTTTTTTAAATTAATGAGATAAGTGTGTGAGGACCTGTGATGAAGTTGTCTAAAGAATTAAAGGGCCCATATGCAATTTTTTTCCTTGATTTTTTATGTTCTTTTATGCACCAAATGATAATAACTAGTATTTTTTATGGCCACTTTCCAAACCTTAAAATTAAACAGGCTGTTTTTGTAACTGTGCCTTTAAGACTGATCAGTATATCAACCGTGACTTTTTTACAGTGTCTGAAAGGTTTTGATTTTTAACAAGTAACAGTTAGCAGGTCAGAGTTGTGGTGTTTATTTGTGGGTAAATAAGGTGGTAATGTAATACCTAGGCACTAATGAGCATGTCTGATTGTTTAAATCAGGTCTGATCTGATGTACATGTAATAAAAGAGAGGTGAAGAGTGAATCTGATTAATGTAGCTGCTGGTTTTGTTTTAGTCCTGCTTTAAAGGGTGAAGCTTTTTGTGTAATGCTGTTAGACCTGCACGCTTGACCCCTGCACGTCTACCGCTGACCTTCAGTCAGGACGTTTCAGAATCAGAATCAGAATCAGAATCAGAATTGGACTTTATTGGCCAAGTATGCCCACACATACAAGGAATCCAAAAATAAAATAGGTTCCTTAAAGACCATTTCTATAAAGTTTTTTAGTTAATGAGATAAGTGTGTGATAGAGTTGTCTAAAGAATTAAAGGGCTCATATGCAATTTTTTGGTCTTTTTTTCACGTTCTTTTATGCAACAAATCAACAAATTTGTTTATTCGTGACCACTTTCCAAACCTTAGAATTAAACAGGCTGTTTTTGTAACTGTGCCTTTGAGACTGATCAGTATATCAACTGTGATTTGTTTACATGGTCTGAAAGGAATAAAATCTCGTGGCATTAAAGGAATGTCTTTGCTTTCTTCTGTAAACACAAGATTTTGGAGATTATGTTTTCACTGGACAGTCATGATATGTTAATGAGCTCTGCTCTGATTGGTCTTGTTTTGTGCCTTATTTAAAAAAGCAGTTTAGGCTGAAACACTCTTTTTAACTTTAGCGTGAATAGGCAGGGCTGAACTGCTGTAGGCTGAACAGATGGATTTAAAGGAGCAATATGTAAAATTTGCAGAATATGTTTGTAAGGTTTGTTGTTTAACACATTCTAAAATAAACTAAAACAATCAGAAAGTGAAGAATTAGCAGTTAACAGTGTGTCAAAGATGGCTATGCATCATGCAGAGATATCTACTGAAGCTAGCATGCTAACCAGTTAGCCCCAGCCGATGCTGTCTTGTTATACGACTTTGCACCTCAAGAGGCGACGACGAGACACTATAATGACACTATAATCTGCCAGACGAATGAAGAACACGTTTACAGAGTGATATAAACAGAAGCAGAACAGGAGTGAACGTTGGAGCTGTTTCACCAACGGAGACACTCTCGGAGAGGAGTGCGATGGCACTAACATTTCTTCTAGACTGGTCAGGAGTGGTGAGGGATGAGGAGGAACTTTGTGGAGTATGAATTTAACAGACTGTCATCTTACATATTGCTCCTTTAATTAAATGTGTTGTTTTTTGTGACATCACAAAAACAATCCATGGTTTGTTACCTCACCTAAAGGGACACTCTACATTTTTAACCATGTACACACGGTGTCTTTAAGCTATCTGTCTTATCGGACGTCCAAGTCAACCTCACTGTGGACGAAGCCTGCTGTCCTGAACACAGTGGATGGTCATGTGATCTCATGTTTGTGTTCGTCCTGCAGGTTTTGTCATGACCTCGAGTCACTGAGAGATCTGCTGCTGACAGTGCTTCTTTCTCTTTACTGCTTTACTGCTGGAGTGTTTAAACACTGTGTCCACTCACTGTCCACTCTATTAGACACTCCTACTACTTGCTGGTCCACCTTGTAGATGTAAAGTCAGAGACAGTAGCTCATCTGCTGCTGCACAGTTTGTGTTCCTCTAGTTCTTCATCAGTGGACACAGGACGCCGCCCACAGGACACTGCTGTCTGGATAGTTTTGGTTGGTGGACGATTCTCTGTCCAGCAGTGACACTGAGGTGTTTAAACTAACTAACACACCAGCACCACGTCAGTATCACTGCAGTGCTGAGAATGATCCACCTCCCTAATAGTATCTGCTCTGTGGGGGTCCTGTGGGGGTCCTGATCATTAAAGAACAGAGTAATAAAGTATACAGAGAATCAGATGAACTACAGTCTGTAAATGTAGCTCCTGTATGGTCAGTGGAGCTGATACAGTGGTCAGTGAGTGGAGGTCCTGTATGGTCAGTGGAGCTGATACAGTGGTCAGTGAGTGGAGGTCCTGTATGGTCAGTGGAGCTGATACAGTGGACAGTGAGTGTAGGTCCTGTATGGTCAGTGGAGCTGATACAGTGGTCAGTGAGTGGAGGTCCTGTATGGTCAGTGGAGCTGATACAGTGGTCAGTGAGTGGAGGTCCTGTATGGTCAGTGGAGCTGATACAGTGGACAGTGAGTGGAGGTCCTGTATGGTCAGTGGAGCTGATACAGTGGACAGTGAGTGGAGGTCCTGTATGGTCAGTGGAGCTGATACAGTGGACAGTGAGTGGAGGTCCTGTATGGTCAGTGGAGCTGATACAGTGGACAGTGAGTGGAGGTCCTGTATGGTCAGTGGAGCTGATACAGTGGACAGTGAGTGGAGCTGCTGTATGGTCAGTGGAGCTGATACAGTGGACAGTGAGTGGAGGTCCTGTATGGTCAGTGGAGCTGATACAGTGGACAGTGAGTGGAGCTGCTGTATGGTCAGTGGAGCTGATACAGTGGACAGTGAGTGGAGGTCCTGTATGGTCAGTGGAGCTGATACAGTGGTCAGTGAGTGGAGGTCCTGTATGGTCAGTGGAGCTGATACAGTGGTCAGTGAGTGGAGGTCCTGTATGGTCAGTGGAGCTGATACAGTGGTCAGTGAGTGGAGCTCCTGTATGGTCAGTGGAGCTGATACAGTGGACAGTGAGTGGAGGTCCTGTATGGTCAGTGGAGCTGATACAGTGGACAGTGAGTGGAGGTCCTGTATGGTCAGTGGAGCTGATACAGTGGTCAGTGAGTGGAGCTCCTGTATGGTCAGTGGAGCTATACAGTGGACAGTGAGTGGAGGTCCTGTATGGTCAGTGGAGCTGATACAGTGGACAGTAAGTGGAGGTCCTGTATGGTCAGTGGAGCTGATACAGTGGACAGTGAGTGGAGGTCCTGTATGGTCAGTGGAGCTGATACAGTGGACAGTGAGTGGAGGTCCTTTATGGTCAGTGGAGCTGATACAGTGGACAGTGAGAGTAAGTCCTGTATGGTCAAGGGAGCTGATGCAGTGGACAGTGAGTGGAGGTCCTGTATGGTCAGTGGAGCTGATACAGTGGACAGTGAGTGGAGGTCCTGTATGGTCAGTGGAGCTGATACAGTGGACAGTGAGTGGAGGTCCTGTATGGTCAGTGGAGCTGATACAGTGGACAGTGAGTGGAGGTCCTGTATGGTCAGTGGAGCTGATACAGTGGACAGTGAGTGGAGGTCCTGTATGGTCAGTGGAGCTGATACAGTGGACAGTGAGTGGAGGTCCTGTATGGTCAGTGGAGCTGATACAGTGGATAGTGAGTGGAGGTCCTGTATGGTCAGTGGAGCTGATACAGTGGACAGTGAGTGGAGATATGAGGAGGTGATCTTTATCTTATGGGCGTATATACAGGAGAAGAATTTCTGAAGCTCTTGAGTTGATTGTGTGGAGGTTCCTGAAAGGTTCCTCACACTAACAAAAGTTTATTCATTTATTTCACTTCTACTTCTTCATTTGCTGTATTAGACATTTAAATCTGTCCACTGAACTCAGTACTGGACGATATGGAATAATATCATATCACAATACCTCAAGATATTTCATGATACATGATATATTTAGCTTATCTGAGACTGAACATATAAATTAGAACCTGTAGAGCCTCACATAACAATACGGTTATTGTTATTCTGCTGTTATTATTTATACTACTGCTATTACCATTATTAGTAGTAGTATTATTAAAAGCATAATAATAAAAATTATAAATATCATTTGATAATTCAAGGTATTTTCACAGTACATGATATATGAGAACCTAAAGCTATACTACTGCTATTATTATTATTATTATTATTATTATTATTATTATTATTATTATTATTATTATTATTATTATACACTACTACTATTACAATTTCTTTATTATACTATTATTCTTAGTTTTATTAGTATAATAATAATAATACTGCAACTAATACTTTAATTATTATAATTATATTAGAACAGTATATCATTATTATTATCATTATTATTATTATTTTAATTCGTTTTTTTACGAACAGCAGTAAAAACAAACAGTTCTAATTACACAATACATAATATGCATCATAATATTTTGTGTATTTGAGATAAAACACAATATACATATATATAGTTATAATTTTATACTAATATAATCATTATCATCAGTTTTACGTATTTACGTATTTAGCATGATCACTTAGTTTTATAATAATAATAATAATAATAATAATAATACTGCAAGTACTACCATAATTATATATATATATATATATATATATATATATATATAGTTATAATTATATACTAATACACTCATTATCAGTTTTATTACAGGTAATGAAACACGCAGTTAGGAGTTCTTTAGTTCTGATTATACACGTTTACATGTTTATCATGATCATAATAAAATATCTCTATATTTGTGGAACAGAACTGATCTGTGTTTAGAGTGTCGGTGATGATTGATGGGATGTGTTTAGTCTCTGCTGGTTAATCGTCTTATAGATTTTACTGATGTATTTACTGACCTGCTTTAAAAACGAACAGTGGACGTAACAGCAGCTTCACTGCAGTGCTGCTCCAGACCTGCTGCCCCTGCGGGTCAAAACTGACGACAGAAAGCTACCCCACCCCCTCGCCCGGCGAGATAACACACCTATCACCCCCGCCGGAAACAAAACCTCTTATCTCCAAAATGATAACAGGAGAAAAAAATCTTTACTTTTAGTGTAAGTGAATAAAACCAGAATTATTTACAGACATTCATTAATGAGATTTACACACGACGTAAGAAGACCAGCGTCCACTGAGCTACACACTGAAACAGCAGGGCTGCTGCTCCACTACCTCCATTCTTTACAGTGTGCATGTGACTGCGGGGGGGTGCGTGAGTGTGTCAGTGAGTGTGTGTGCGTGAGTGTGTGCATGAGTGTGTGCGTGTGTATGCGTGAGTGTGTGCATGAGTGTGTGCGTGTGTATGCGTGAGTGTGTGCATGAGTGTATGCATGGGGTGTGTGTAAGTGTATGCATGAGTGTGTGTGTAAGTGTATGCGTGAGTGTGTGCGTGAGTGTGTGCGAGAGTGTATGCATGGGTGTGTGCATGAGTGTGTGTGTGTGTGAGTATGTGTGAGTGTGTGCGTGAGCGTGAGTGTGTTATACTAATATAGGAAATTCTCCCCATTCTCCATTTGTGTGTGTGTGAGTGAGTGTAAGCATTACTGGATGTGCGGGAGTTTCTGTATGAGTGTGTGTGCGAGTGTGCGTATGTACTAGTGTGCAGAAGTGTGCATGAGTGTGTGTGAGAATGTGTGTACAAGTGCCTGATTGTGTGCAAATGTGTGGGTGAGTGTCCACGAGTGTGTGTGCTAGTGTGCATGCCAGTGTGTATGAGTATGCATGATTGGTATGAGTGTGAAAGTGTGTGCAAGTGTATGCATGAGTGTGTGTGCGAGACCATATTTGTGCAAGTGTGTCCAAATGTGTGTGTGAATGTGCTTGCCAGTGTGTGAGTCCAAAGTTGTGTGTGAATGTGCATGCCAATGTGTGTGTGTGTGTCTAAATGTGTGTGCGAGTGTGCATGCCAGTGTGTGAGTGTGTGCAAATGTGTGTGTGAGTGTGCATGCCAGTGTGTGTGTGTGTCCAAATGTGTGTGCAATTGTGCATGCCAGTGTGTGTGTCCAAAGTTGTGTGCGAATGTGCATGCCAGTGTGTGTGTGTGTGTAAATGTGTGTGTGAGTGTGCATGCCAGTGTGTGAGTGTGTGCAAATGTGTGTGTGAGTGTGCATGCCAGTGTGTGAGTGTGTCCAAATGTGTGTGTGAGTGTGCATGCCAGTGTGTGAGTGTGTCCAAATGTGTGTGCATGCCAGTGTGTGAGTGTGTCCAAATATGTGTGCGAGTGGGTCCAAATGTGTGTGCAAGTGTGCATTCCAGTGTGTCCAAATGTGTGTGCGAGTGTGCATGCCAGTGTGTGAGTGTGTCCAAATGTGTGTGCTAGTGTGCATGCCAGTGTGTGTGTGTGTCCAAAGTTGTGTGCAAGTGCATACCAGTGTGAGTGTGTCCAAATGTGTGTGCGAGTGTGCATGCCAGTGTGTGAGTGTGTCCAAAGTTGTGTGTGAGTGTGCATGCCAGTGTGTGTGTTCAAAGTTGTATGCAAGTGTGCATGCCAGTGTGTGAGTGCAAGTGTACGTGAGTGTATGTGAGAATGTATGTGTGCAAGTGTGAGAAAATGTGTGTGCAAGTGTGCATGCCAGTATGTGTGCATGAGTGTGTCCAAATGTGTGTGTGTTGGAGGGTTGGAGGGTTGGAGAGTCGGAGGGTTGGAGAGTTGGAGTGTTGGAGTGTTGGAGAGTTAGAGTGTTGGAGAGTTGGAGTGTTGGAGAGTTAGAGTGTTGGAGAGTTAGAGTGTTGGAGAGTTAGAGTGTTGGAGAGTTAGAGTGTTGGAGTGTTGGAGAGTTAGAGTGTTGGAGAGTTAGAGTGTTGGAGGTTTGGAGGGTTGGAGGGTTAGAGTGTTGGAGGGTTGGAGGGTTGGAGAGTTGGAAGGTTGGGGGTCGGAGAGTCAGAGGGAATGCTGGGAAGGTCGGAGAGTCGGAGGGTTGGAGAGTCGGAGGGTTGGAGGGTTGGAGAGTCGGAGGGTTGGAGGGTTGGAGGGTTAGAGTGTTGGAGGGTTGGAGGGTTGGAGAGTTGGAGGGTTGGAGGGTTGGAGGGTTGGAGGGTTGGAGGGTTGGAGGGTTGGAGAGTTGGAGGGTTGGAGAGTCGGAGGGTTGGAGGGTTGGAGGGTCGGAGAGTCGGAGGGTTGGAGGGTTGGAGGGTTGGAGAGTTGGAGGGTTGGAGAGTTGGAGGGTTGGAAGGTTGGAGGGTTGGAGAGTTGGAGGGTTGGAGAGTTGGAGGGTTGGAGGGTTGGAGGGTTGGAGAGTTGGAGGGTTGGAGGGTTGGAGAGTTGGAGGGTTGGAGGGTTGGAGGGTTGGAGAGTTGGAGGGTTGGAAGGTTGGAGGGTTGGAGAGTTGGAGGGTTGGAGGGTTGGAGGGTTGGAGGGTCGGAGGGTTGGAGAGTCGGAGGGAATGCTGGGAAGGTCGGAGAGTCGGAGGGTTGGAGAGTTGGAGGGTCGGAGAGTCGGAGGGTTGGAGAGTTGGAGGGTTGGAGGGTTGGAGGGTTGGAGAGTTGGAGGGTTGGAGGGTTGGAGAGTTGGAGGGTTGGAGGGTTGGAGTGTTGGAGGGTTGGAGAGTCGGAGGGTTGGAAGGTTGGAGAGTCGGAGGGTTGGAGGGTTTGAGGGTCGGAGGGTTGGAGAGTCAGAGGGAATGCTGGGAAGGTCGGAGAGTCGGAGGGTTGGAGAGTTGGAGGGTTGGAGAGTCGGAGGGTTGGAGGGTTGGAGGGTTGGAAGGTTGGGGGTCGGAGAGTCGGAGGGAATGCTGGGAAGGTCGGAGAACACAAACAGAGAGAATGAAAAGAGAGCGACTCCACCTTCCTCTCTGAGAGACTCCAGCTCTGTTAACAGAAACAAAGAGGAATTTCCTCCCAGCCTGAGGGAGCATGTGGAGGGGGGAGGGGACGTCCACTTCACTCAGCAGTCCTCTCTCTCTCTCTCTCTCCCTCTCTCTCTCTCTCTCTCTCTCTCTCTCTCCATATACACAGACACTACAGTGTAGAAGTCTGAGTCTCCTGATCTGGCAGTAAGTGTGTGATCACCAGTAAGATCAGCAGATCTGATTAGAACAGATGTAAATAATCAGACATACAATACAAAGTAACATGAATATGTTATTGTGAGAGAAGTAGATCAGATCTTGATCCAGTTTGAAGAACAAAGTTAGGTTCCAGATTTCTCCTGGACGCCCCAGACATTGTATGAATGTGTTCAGTTCCTTCAGCAGCAAATCTTGATTTATCTTAATGAAGTACTGAGCAGTCAAAGCAGGTATTAGATGAGAACTGATAATAATACTGGGTTGTTTAGGAGAAGCTTGGAAAGAGTTAAATAAACACACTGACGTATGAAAAAGCACTACTTACTCTATTAATACTGTTTAATATTTAATAATAAAGTGTAAAAGCACTACTTACTCTATTAATACTGATTAATATTTAATAATAAAGTGTAAAAGCACTACTTACTCTATTAATACTGATTAATATTTAATAATAAAGTGTAAAAGCTCTACTTACTCTATTAATACTGATTAATATTTAATAATAAAGTGTTTACTGAGTAAATAAAAACTTTCTGTCTAAAAGAATAGCTTTATATATAATAATGTGTTGAAGTGACTAAAACGTTTACAGAGTGCTGTATATGTATGAATGATCAAATAGAGCCTATAATGTAATTAAGAACTAATTCTAAATCATGGCTAAAACATAAATACATTAAAGGAGAGGCATCGGTTTACAATAAGAACGTCCATAGAAAGTTTATAAATGGTTTAAAATTGTTTTAATGATAATTAATTGCAACCCAAATCAGTAGTTAGTATTTACTTTGACTTTTATTTCTCTGCAGACGGTGTGAACCCGACATGTTTTATGTTTTCTCTGATCAACGTAATCTCATTTCTTAATATACATCCATTCCTGCACTTACAGCCTGCAACACATTCCAAACTCAGTTATGACGTGAGCGCGAGTAATGATGTAAATACATTAATAATGATTTCAAGCTGCTCATGTCAACACTGTAATCATGATCTGGTACAAAAGCAGAATCCACGAGAGTCATAGAGGAGCAAAGACAGACAGTGAATCTCCTGCTTGTTAACAAATGAGTGAATGAGTGAATAAATCATTGAAGTATTTAAAAATGTTTAAATTTTTTTGGCTCAGAGGCATCTGGGATGGACCATCGCACAGAGGAAACATGTACTGTGGTCAGACGAATCACTGTTCCAGAGTTTTTTAAAGAAACTGATGCTCTGGACCAAAGACGAAAAGGACCGTCCAGACTGCAACAGGTCTTAATGTTATGGCTGAATTACATACACAGCATTACTGACCAGTCTTAGAGTAAAGTGCTACTCCTGAGTACATATATCAGAAAATATAGATATTTATATTTATATAGTGCTGTATATCCATTTATAACAGTGTTTGGATTATATTTATATTTATATAGTGCTGTATATCCATTTATAACAGTGTTTGGATTATATTTATATTTATATAGTGCTGTATATCCATTTATAACAGTGTTTGGATTATATTTATATTTATTCTAGTGCTGTATATCCATTTGTAACAGTGTTTGGATTATATTTATATTTATATAGTGCTGTATATCCATTTGTAACAGTGTTTGGATTATATTTATATTTATATAGTGCTGTATATCCATTTGTAACAGTGTTTGGATTATATTTATATTTATATAGTGCTGTATATCCATTTATAACAGTGTTTGGATTATATTTATATTTATATAGTGCTGTATATCCATTTGTAACAGTGTTTGGATTATATTTATATTCATATAGTGCTGTATATCCATTTGTAACAGTGTTTGGATTATATTTATATTTATATAGTGCTGTATATCCATTTGTAACAGTGTTTGGATTATATTTATATTTATATAGTGCTGTATATCCATTTGTAACAGTGTTTGGATTATATTTATATTTATTCTAGTGCTGTAAATCCATTTGTAACAGTGTTTGGATTATATTTATATTTATATAGTGCTGTATATCCATTTGTAACAGTGTTTGGATTATATTTATATTTATATAGTGCTGTATATCCATTTGTAACAGTGTTTGGATTATATTTATATTTATATAGTGCTGTATATCCATTTATAACAGTGTTTGGATTATATTCATATTTATATAGTGCTGTAAATCCATTTATAACAGTGTTTGGATTATATTCATATTTATATAGTGCTGTAAATCCATTTATAACAGTGTTTGGATTATACTTATATTTATATAGTGCTGTAAATCCATTTATAACAGTGTTTGGATTATACTTATATTTATATAGTGCTGTAAATCCATTTGTAACAGTGTTTGGATTATGAAAGCTTCTGAAAAGAATAAAACCTGATGTATATTGGAAATCACATTATATTAGTCTAATAAAAGAAGTAATTTTCATGATGTAGCAGTAAAAAGTGGTCTATAACACACGTTTGGAACAGAACCCCTGAAATGTATCTAGTTACTCCTCACTTCCGGGTAACAGCAGGACTGTTTTTTAAACATCACTGCTTAAGCTGTTTATTTCAGCACAGCTGTGTCCATACTAGGTGTGCAGACCATGAGGGTGGCCAAACTATCAGCCAGCAGGAGACTCTGTTTGTTGTTTGGAGCCAGAAGGGCCCAGTCTGCACCGGAACAATAGAATTCCTCCCCAAGCCTCACTACATCGGAGTCATTGGCCAGGAGAGTGTTTGCATTGTGGCAAGCCTGACCCTGATTGGCTGGGGGTCAGTGCTGGGTGGGAACAGTACCCATATCCTTAAGGCACTGCAGCAACCCACAACACACGCTTGAGCAGAAACATGTAAACAAACAAATACTCACCTATAAACACACACATGATACAACACAAAACAGAAAGACAAGCAGTGACCAATCGTTACATAGCATGAGCAGCATGTGACGTCTGCCTTGAGCATGAGTTACATGGGCATTGTGGTTGACAACACTGGACAGGTTGGGTTTGATCAACACTCTAGACCAGCTCAAGCAGCCGCTTCCTGCGTAGCCTATTCATTTGAAGCGCACCTACGAGATCCTGCGGCTCTTAATTAAACTTAACCCGATAGATATTCATTTATTTCCCAAATTAGCTGGATCCTACCCAGTCCCACCCTCCACGCCCCGGCTATTCATCAACCCTGACCCCAAGACAATGTTTCTCATTTGGCCGATTCTGGACGGAACTAGTTTAGAGACAATGCTCTGGGAGCCGAGGGCCCGCTGCATACCCAAATGAAAACGGACAAGGAGAGTATATAACGGGGACGAGACAGAGGATGAGACAGAGAACGAGGGAAATCCATCGTGTAGAGTGAGGAAGAAGAAGAACTGAAAGAAGAAAAATGGCCAGACGCTCACAAAGTACCAGACTGCACCTGGCAGGTGAGAAAATCTCTTTAATCTTTATTAATGTCCATTAATGTGTTTATCTTCAATCCACATCGCTTCTCAGGCTCTCTTTCAGCTCATCCTTCAGCTTTCCTTATTTCCTACCATCTATTGATTTTAACCCGTCCCTCCTTCCGTCTCAGTGACAGTCCTGATGTGTGTCTTTGTCTCTACTGATGGAGTGAGCCTGAACGACCTGCTGGAGAGAGCCTCCCAGCTCTCCGACAAACTCCACTCACTCAGCACCTCCCTCACCAACGACCTGGTCAGTACATCGAGTTTGGTATCTTACTAGAAATTAGTGACACGCAATCTCTATTCTTTTAAACTGTTTCTTTTTAATGACTCGAGCAGAATTAAACTTTTCTGTGGCATCTTAGCAACGTTTATGCGACACCCATTAGGATGACAGGCAGCCTCGTGGTAGGAGCCAGCAGCCAGGATTCTAGGACTAGTTTGATAAACCTGGTTGTGACAAAGTTCTTATATGTAAGTCTTTTCACTCAGTGAGCATCTTAGCAGTTATTTCCAACCTTGTAAGACCAGATTCCACTGTTTTTGACCAAAATACTCAAAAATGAAGGTCAAATGATTATTTTTATGTAATACCTTATTTATAAAACCTCATAGTTTAAAACAATAATGCACAAATTATTTTTTTCAGCTTGTCCTGGCTATTACATTGGTAGACATTTCCACAATGAAGGGTTTTTGTCTCTCTAGTGCCATAATGTTGCTTGCGGCATAACCAGCAAGTTGATTGGCTCTTTTTCTTTAATGATGGGACTTTCTAAATAAATGGAAACCATAATACCCAAATTTCAACAAGTGACCCATCTGTTCATTTGTAACACTCAACTCTCCACTGTGCCAGTCATTCAGTGTTGGGTCTATAGTTTTCCTTGTGGGATCAATAAAGGAATACTTAGGAATTACTTACTCAAGTCATTCTCTTGTAGTCGAATAAACTAAAAGCCATGGACCAGATCTGAAAAACCTGTGTGGTCTAGTGTTGTACATTTGTTTTAACTCACTTCATACTGTAGCTTTGTGCTATTCAAGAATTTGCTGGATGCTATCAACTTGCTGTGCTTCACTGCATCTGCCCCAAACACCCAAATCAGTCAGCTGGATCAGAGGTTAGACTAATTTAAATGAGTGGTTTGAAAGCGGCAGTCTCGTTAGGTGAATCAACTTTACAGTGGCTCTTTCTCAAATCCTAGTGAGTGTGTAAGTAGGCTGTCTAGGTAGTGAGTGTGTAAGTAGGCTGTCTAGGTAGTGAGTGTGTAAGTAGGCTGTCTAGGTAGTGAGTGTGTAAGTATCAGTGTTCTCTCCTCATAAAACAGATTACTGAGACGCTCTAGTTAGAGAGAGACTGCGTCACGGCTTGTTCCCGCCCACTGCAGCACGACACCGATGGTTTAGCTGGTTGCTAAGCTACAGGCTGGCATCCAAAACAATAGCCCGAGGTTTAAAAATCTGCTAGCATAAATGCTAATGTCTGGAGTATAAAGTGTAAATGGTGAAGGACTCGTTACAGAGTTGATAATAAAATACTGTTCTGTGTGATTATTTGACCAGAAACACATTAAAACTCCAGAGAATCAAAATAACTCACATTTTAAAACCACTTCACTGCTCCTAGATCAGCCTGTGTTGCATCATGGGATTGTCTTAGCGGCTGAGGAAGAGTTCGATGCTTCTTTAAAATCAGGTCTAAATAAGGTTCCTCAGTAGACAGCATGTTTAAGAATTGGGACAGTCTACATGTCGGGAGAGCATACTATGATGTAAAAGGCTGCCTATGTAGGGAGCTCAGTAGGATTTGAGACAGACCCAGTATTAACGTGTGTTCATATTATCTCATTAACATTTTAAAGAATTCACTTTTCTTTCCTTTTCCTCTCCCAGAGGGTACCTGTAATATAGAATTTTGGAAAACCCATACTGGAAATTGAAGGCTGATGGTAGCAAACCTGCTCTATTCTGATCAAACTGCTTTGATCAAGGACGCTCTGTGGGGTCCAGAGGTCTGCTACCTGACCGGACCCCAACGTGGCTCAGACAGATATCTGGTTTTGGGATGGCATTTCACATATAAAACGTGTGCTGGGACTCTTCATGTGAAGAACACTTCTCCATTCAATAAAAAGGATAGTTACAGCAATGCCAGCTAAGAGACGTCCAGTATCTGATCTGTAAAGAACTAAGTAAGCAAAGACATGTTAGAATAAAGTTACTTAGAGCATGAGCAAATCCTGCATCACATTACTAGCCATCAGGAAGCCAGAGATATGGAAGGTGGTCTTGGGAATGGGTGGGACGGTGGAGGGCAGGGATGGGCGGTTGCTTGTCTAGAAGAGTGGACAGGTGGATGTATGTCAGTCTGTGTGTGTGGGAGATTGTGAGTAGGGGGGCTCTCTGGTTGACTTGTGATTTTACCCCTTATTTAAGATATTCTTTCCACTCTTCTTCTTCCACAGGACTCTCACTTCCCCCCAATGGGAAAGATCATGAGACCCTCCATGTGCCACACCTCCTCCCTCCAAATCCCCAACGATAAAGACCAGGCCCTCAGAGTGCCGGTAAGAACAGCTCTTACTATGTGTAGCTGCAAAGCATGTTTTCAAGACTGGGAAGGCGGGGCTTAGAGGTGGCACGAGGATCAAGCACTGGCCAGTTCAACCTGCCATGTCATAACCATCTGCGGTCGGGAATCCAAGAGAGCATAACCGTCATCACTACAGGCATCTGTTAGCTGACAAACAAAACCAGTGAATTTAGAATTTATTCACAACTGATATTCACACACAGCAGAATTTAATCTTTACATTTGAAACACCCACATACACACTAGGGGGCAGTGAGCACACTTGCCCAGAGTGGCGGGCAGCCTTGTCTACAGTACCCGGGAGTAGTAGGGGGATAGGTATCTTGTTCTGGGCTCTTCAGTCGTGCTCTGTTGGTTCAGGGGATCAAACCTTCTGATTACAATGCTAGCTCCCCAGCCGCTAGCCCATGGCTGCCCTAGTGGTTAGTGTTCTCCTGCAAGCACAATGAGCTGTATGATGATGTGTTGGTAGCGGCTGGAGAATGTTCTAACCTTCATCCATCCAGCTTGATAGCATCACTTGATTGAGACCTAGCAAGCAAGTGGAATTAGCATGGACTAAAACTACCTGGCTAATTTCTAAGATAAGATAATCCTTTATTAGTCCCACAGTGGGGCAATTCACAGTTACAGCAGCAATGAGATAGCAGTGCACTCAGTACAAACATAAATAAAACAGTACAGTATATACAATATAAATAATAAAAAGTCAAGCACTCGAGATTGTATTTACAAATAATCGCCCATTGTCTCCTAATTGCACAGGGGGAATGAAAAGATATTGCACATTATGTTACACTGAGAAAAAAAAATTATATATATTAGTTCTAGATATTTTACACTTGTTCTTGGTGTTTTTCTTTACTCCTATGAGGACGCTAGGTATAAGAACAGAGACAACACTAAAATGTTCTTGTTGGCCCAACTGTCCAGTTTACATGGTATCATGTTTTTAAATTGAAATGTATCCACTTGTTGCCCACCTATCAAGACCGAATAAGGTACATACTTTAGGGAAACATTATATATTAACCACAGTCATGTTATTCAGCCCAGTTGTGATCAGTTCGATTGCTTTAATCCCATCTTTTCCCCTCCCTTCCTTTCCTCTCCAATACTCTGCTTTTCCCCCTTGCCATTCTATGTGCTGCCCTCTTGTGGTCACCAGTGTCAGCAAAGGCAGAGGAAGCAATGCACATTCATGAGACCGATCATATGGTCCTGCTTTGTCAATGTTGGAAAACTGTCACTGAATTATAACTACTAACTGTCTGCATCTGGAAGGCCATGAGCAACTCACAAATCTCATCACGTATATCTGCTGCTGGATCAGTGACCTTGTGTTCTCTGCTATGTTCTCTTAGTATCAGTCAATGCTCTGGCAGGTGATGCTTCACAACTCGTAAACTCTGCTGCTGTGGAACTGTTGCAGCAGGACTTCTAAACACACCGTTAGCTTCTCAATAACTACAAACAGAGAGCAGTAATGGCTCTGATTCGTGTTCTCGTGCAGGAAAATGAGCTGCTGTCTCTGGCTCGTTCTCTGCTGCTGGCCTGGTCAGACCCTTTGACTCTTCTCTCGTCTGAGGCCACCACCCTGCCCCACCCTGAGCGCAACACCATCAACAGCAAAACCAAAGAGCTGCAGGACCACACCAACAGCCTGGGAGCAGGTCTGGAGCGTCTTGTCCACAAGGTAAGATTCATGTTTTCTGGGTGCAGAGCAAGACGCTACCTTTTGTATCAGCTGCAAATGTGTGGTTATTATGCACAGATGTGTATGTAGGTGTGCGCCAACATACTTACACACTAGGGGGCAGTGATGCATTTACAAAATCAGAATACAATGAAAACAATATGAATCACAGAAACAGCAACCTACTGTCAATGCAAAGCAATAATAAACATCTTAAATCTCTTAAATCAAGTCAATACATCTTATATTTCATATAACTAATGACCATTGTCTTCTTCTCCTATCTCCACCTTTGTTCTTCCACAGATGGGCCCATCCTCTGAGGGTCTCTCCTCTCTCCCTTTCTCCCCCAATGAGATGGGTCAGGACAGAATCTCCCGTCTGGTCAACTTCCACTTCCTCCTGTCCTGCTTCCGCAGAGACTCACACAAGATCGACAGTTTCCTCAAAGTCCTCCGGTGTCGGGCAGCCAAGATGAGACCCGAGATGTGCTAGAAAGGAATCATTCCGACTCATTACCGCCCTCTGTCAGTCAGCAGTGGTACTGAACCAGCAGTGAGGTGGAGTGGGTCACAGTTCTCTTACCATTCAAACGAGTGATGCTGAATGTTTCTATCCAGTGCCTAACCTCTCAGTGTCTGTGGCTGAACCGTGATGTGTGATCTTCTAATCCAGGTTCCACATCATCTGACTAATTTACCTTTCATACTTGAATAAATAAACAGAAGAGCAGAGCAGATATATGTGTGTTCTTGCTCAGTTAATAGAGTAACGAGCCAACCACTGACGAGGATGCTGTTGTATTGGTTTTTGAGTAGGCTGACCTGATAGAACACTTCAGATCACTCGTTTAACCTGGGCTAGTAAGTTAGGTTTAAATAATGGCTCACCGAGACATTTGCACTTTAGACGACGCCAGTGTATTTATCCAAGTCCTGCAGTAGAATTCTCAGCTAGTTCTCCTTCATGTGTTCTTCACCACTGTAACATTCCAATAGCTGTCACACCAGAATATCAATAAATGTTCTTCATGCATACTGGAAAGCAAACCTGAGCACCTCCTCTTATTTCACCAATAAATAAAAAAATGTACTTTCATTATTAGTTTACATCCACTATTGTTAGGGGACGGCAAAGAGACTAAACCAAACAAAAGGTTTTCTTTGGAAATGATATGAGTGTGAGAGAGTGGTGATTACCGAACCGCAGACTTCTTGGGCAGCATGTTATGACTCCGGCAAGAAACAGACATGGAAATTAGCAGGAAAAGGGTGTTCAGTGTGCTGAAACAAAGGAAGAGTAATAGTAATTAATAATAATAATAATTAAAGTAAAAGGAATGGGCTCCTCTCTAGATAGTAGTGATGGGCAAATGATATCGAGGCGTCGGAGCTGGTGTGGAGAAATCCAGAAAGTCGTTTATGAAGCCTGTATGGAGGCTTGCTTCGTTAAGGACGAGTGACGTCACTGGTGACGTAAGAAGTCTCGCTGGTTCAGGACGTGGTTCGAGTGTTGCCGTTATTTATTGTTTCTTAATAAAAATTAAAGTCATCATCACCCCACAATCACTGTCCCATCTCTACAAACCACTGAAACAGTTTAAACATCAATATCTCACATACTATTAGATTTATTTACTGACTGAAATCGAACTGGCAGTTTATTTTAATTAACAGACCCCCACAATCAAAAACAGATCAGATAAACAAATGAATAAACCACAGAAAATGAAATGAAGGTGTTTATGTATCCACTTGTTTCTAGGCTGACAGCTTTTCAAGAGGCCATCGCAAATAGTTGAAATGACAATAAAAGTTTTGGCCAGCAGGGGGGTTCGTGTGCAGCTTCAAGTAATGAACCTTATTTTGCACCATCTGAAGCTTCAACGCTTCAAGAGGCTTCATCTGACCATCTCTACTAGAAAGGAGAGGAGGAGCTGATAAGGTTTATAGGCCTTTACCTCTTTTTTCTTTTTTTTCATTTCTATCTTCAGAAAGATACCGTACCGGTCACCACTCAGACAAAGGTGAGCCAAGGTGCTGCTGTTTACCACAAGCTTAAGTAGGAGCCTAACATGTGTACCAAGTTGTTACTAATTAGTACAGGGCTTCTGGGACTTCCACAACCCGGTGGGGCCTTTCCATCATCGCCCTCTGCTGGCAGCTGATGGCACAGGCTGAACCCATCCATTTATCTGTTGATATTTTACCAGAAAGTCACATTGAGATCAAATAATTTCTTTTACTAGGGGACCTGGCCAAGACAGAGGCTGGACAGACCCACAATATATAAAAATACAGCATAAAATATGACATTTAATAAGATACGCAAAACAGGTTTCATTCATCACATTCTTTATGAATTTAAATGTGCAAAATAAAACACTCTCCTCTGTCAAAACATGGGGTGCATTTACAAACACCACCTGGAATATCAGAGTTTAAACAGTTCTACAATTTCTAAGTTTTATAAATGAAAAGACAGACATTTCATAATAATCAACACAGATTTAAAAGAAGTTGTAATATATATCAATTGTAACTAAGACTTCTCCACACTATAGATTTGGCTCTTTCTGGTGATGTCCACTGTGTGGAGCTAAAAGCTAACTCAGATAATCAGTGTGATGTCACACAGAGGAGGCGGAGCTCAGTATAAATGCTCCAATTTCACTGATAACACAAACATTCACCTGAACACAGCGTTTGAAGAGAAGCAGAGAATCAGCAGGTACTGTACTAGACCTTCAGATATCATATTTTTAGATTTTCATATTTTTAGAAGTGATCATTTGTGTCTAAGCTTTTTTTTATTTAGGAATTACAGTAATTTACCATAACTTACTAACTTAATAACTTACATAAATTACTAACTAACTAATATTGAAATATCAAAGCATTTTTCTTTAGATAATGCATTAAGGATTTGTACTTAGGTAGGCACACAGCCACCACATGTTTTCCCATCAACTACTTTGGAGTTACTTCTATTACTGAGTCACAGACTGTTGTGTTTAAACTTTTTATGTCTTTTAGTAATTTTGCAACAAGCGTAGGTTGTAGGGTCATTGAGACAGTTATGGGTTGTGTTGGTATACTGTAGTTTAATGTTAATAAGATTGGCTTAAAAAATATCATTGAACTTATCCTGCTGGGATGGATCCTTTTGTTCTTATAAAGGTACGGACAGTTCCTGAAGCCAAACGACAATTTTTTATTAACTATATATATATATATATATATATATATATATATATATATATATATATATATATATATATATATCGTTTGGCTTCAGGAACTGTCCGTACCTTTATAAGATATATATATATATATATATATATATATATATATATATATATATATATATATATATACATTTAAAAAAACAGATCAGCTAAAACATTAAAACCACACCCTTGTTTTTACAATATCTGATATCTGTCCACTGTATCAGCTCCACTGACCATACAGGACCTACACTTACAGACTGTAGTTCATCTGATTCTCTGTATACTTTATTACTCTGTTCTTTAATGATCAGGACCCCCACAGGACCACCACAGAGCAGATACTATTAGGGAGGTGGATCATTCTCAGCACTGCAGTGACACTGATGTGAATGTGTAAGTGGATTAGACAGAGCATTTGAAGGCATCTTATTTTGAGCAGAACAATACACCACCAGGAAACACACAAATTCTCTTTATTTTCTTAAAAACATACAAATCTTTACATAACCACAGAAAACCATTTCCACAGTTCTTTAGGATCCACACAGATTTTTTCAGACCATGGGATTTAATTCCAGCTCTACAGACTAGAAACCGTCAGTGACATAAAAATGTGAGACAGCACTTACATTAAACTTAAACTAATAATCTTCCACGCACATTCAATTTAGCGTTGCCTCTTACTAGCAAGGTGACATTCTTGCCATCAAAATGAAGAGGGAGACTAATTCAGAGGAGAAGTTTTATTATTGAGGATACCGCAGTCCAGACTTTCTTGGAGGAGATCTCAAACCTGGTCTAACTTGTTGCAGCAACTGCACAGTCTTATAGTCCTTGGTTTGGGGTTTCCTGTCATAAATGACGGGCTTCACCGAACCATTAACTTCTCGTAACCTCTGTAGCATTCAGTGTGTCCATCTGTATAAACAAGCTTTAACAGACACCATAGTATGTAAGAAATATTCACAACAGCCCCTACACTGAATGCAGAGCAGTAAAGGACATCAGTTGTGTGATTTGATGTTCTCTGTTATTTCTGTCTCTCTATTCAAACACGTTTACCAGATTTCTCCTGCACGTCTCTCTCTTCTCTCCATCAGGTCAGTAATGGAGATGTTGAGAATAGTCCTGCTGGGAAAGAGAGGAGCAGGAAAGAGTTCAGCAGGAAACACTCTCCTGGGAACCAAACCTTTCCACACAGCGCCCAGCTCACAGGGGGTGACCCAGGCTTGCTCCATGAGCACCAGCACTGTAGATGGACACAGGATCTGTGTTGTGGACACTCCTGGGTGGACTGACCTCAGTCTGACTGAGGCTGAAACTATACAGGAGACTGTCAAATGCATTGATATCTCAGACCCCATGTGATCCTCTTGGTGCTGCCCATTGGCTGCTTCACCAAAGAAGAGACTGACACTGCCAAGCAGATCCTAGAGGTTTACGGAGAAGAAGCCAATAGGCACATGATGGTATTCACCAAAGGAGATGATCTGGAGGAAAAGACTATAGAAGAGTATGTGAAAGGTGTCCATCCAGACCTGAAGAAAGTCATAGACATCTGTGGAGGAAGATACCACGTCTTCAACAACAGAGACAAAGAGAACCGCAAGCAAGTGTTCAATTTAATGAAGAAGATCAAGGGAATGGTGGAGAAGAATAAAGGGACATACTACACAAAAACTATGTTTCAGAAGATGGCAGAAGAATTGGAGAAAAAACAAAAAATACAAAAGACTTTGATAAAAATGATGGACGAGGAATGCAAGGCACTGATGAGGGGTTCGGATGTAAAATCCAATGATGAAAGCACAAACAGAAATAAAGAGAAAAAATGTGGTGACATGAAACATGAAGATTCAGGTAGGGCTGAAGAGAGCGAGCCTAAACCCTGCAGACAGAAAGGAGAGGGTGAAAATACAATGATGGTAAAGAATGAAGACGGTAAGTCGGGTTGTGAAAATGATTCAAACCAAGAGGACGTGGGAGAAAAAAGAAACGAGGAGCTGCGTGAGGTGGAGCTCAAGTTGCAACAGAGAATTGAGGGGATTGAGCAGAAGTGGTCAAAAACAAAAGGTGAACTGCAGAAAGAAATACAGAAACTGCAAACAAAGGTAAATAAACAGGCCACAGAGCTCGACAATGTAAAGAGGGAACCTGAGCTTCAGCAGTATAAAGCACAGGCATTTCAGAGTCTGAGGCAAGAACGTCAACAGCAAAAGGAGGAACTTGAGAGGCTAGATAAGAAAATGAAGAGCACATAAAAACAGTGAAGCAGAAAACCGCTACACTCCAGAAAGATTTGCTAAATTTGAAAGAGTGATGGAAATGAACAAAAACCTAATTTAAAAAAAAAATCATGCAATTCTAATCAATTTTGTGCTTTTAATGTACTAGATGAAAGTAAAAAAAAATCAAACCTCAGCTCATGGAACAATAAAACATTGCTTACAAAACTTTCTCTTTATTTTAATGTTATATTTTTACATTCTCACGTCAGTTTAAATAACAAGATTTGAGATAGTGAGGAAAGTGACCGTGACTAGTAATCAAACTGTATATTGATAAAGGTAAATATAAATACCCCAGTGCAGAATTTTGTCTTAATTTCAAATTCAAATTCTTTCATTGCAAATTATTTTTTATATAAAAAATTGTTCCCTATAATTCCTTGTTTCATGAGTTAATCTTTTTATTAACCCATTTATAAACCACACACACACACACACACACACACACACACACACACACACACACACACACACACACACACAACACACATCAAAGAAACTGGAACTTGCATTTGACCAGATCTAATTTCCTATTATGAACCGCCACGTTCACTCAGATCACAGGATGCTGGTTTTCTAATAGTTCCAAAAATTCAGAAGACTACAATGAGGGGAAGAGCTTTTTCCTACAAAGCCTCCAAACTGAGGAATAATCTTCCAGTTAATGTTCGGGACTCTGACACAGTCTCAACTTTTAAGTCTAGACTAAAAACATACTTGTTCAGTTTAGCTTTTGGTGACTGAGCTATGCCTCTCATCCACTGTATTACTCCAAACCTGAACTAACCTTGTTTTTCTTTTCTTTTCTTTTCTCCTTCTTTCTGAGGTAATAACAGCCCACCTGTTCCGCCGAATACTGTTGGAGGACTGACCATCAGTACCCCTTGTTACCTTATAACCTCTTCATCTGTCATCTTTATGGATGTTAGTCATCTGCTGCACCTCGATTGCATTACTGTATCATCCAGATGTAGCACGTGTGCAGTTTCTCTTCCTTTTAGTTCGTTTTGTTTAAAATCTGATCTGTCAGAGTCACCAGCTGCACTCTAAACACTCCATATCCCCTTATCCTCATATCCTCTGTACACCCCCTCGTTATCCCAACCGTGTTAGCGTGAGGGAGATCGGACGGGTGAATAACAAAAGCCAAGTTAGGTCTTGAGGGTGTCCTGCTCAGTCTAGTGGCGCACTCCTCGTTTCACCCGTTAGTTCTTCTTCTCCTGTTTCTTGACTTAGAACGTGGAACTCTCTAAAGACAGAAGAGCCTAAAGTACAGTAGTAACACTTAACAAGCACCGGCCTCTGTCTCTGTACTAACACAAACCAGAACTAACTCTGTCTCTGTACTAACACAAACCAGAACTAACTCTGTCTCTGTACTAACACAAACCAGAACTAACTCTGTCTCTGTATTAACCTAAACCAGAACTAACTCTGTCTCTGTACTAACCTAAACCAAAACTAACTCTGTCTCTGTACTAACCTAAACCAGAACTAACTCTGTCTCTGTATTAACCTAAACCAGAACTAACTCTGTCTCTGTACTAACCTAAACCAAAACTAACTCTGTCTCTGTACTAACCTAAACCAGAACTAACTCTGTCTCTGTACTAACCTAAACCAGAACTAACTCTGTCTGTACTAACCTAAACCAGAACTAACTCTGTCTCTGTACTAACACAAACCGTGAATTCAAGATGGCGCCCACCGTGGCAGACGTCTTTGTGTGTTCCTCCGGAAGCCAACGTTATTTATTATTTATTTTGTCTTTAGTATTTATTTTAAATGTACAGTATACATCCGGAACATTTAGCTACAGTAGAGAGGCACTCCTGGAGATTGGTAAAGTTCGACATGAACTTACCTTTAGCCTTTCTGACTTCAGCTTTCTGTTACGCTCGCACTCGCACTTCACCAGCTCCGCGCAAGGCCCAGCAGCACCGGCCTCGGGTGAGCGGCGCAGCCGACAAACAGAGCGGCCAAGACGGAAGCGGGGGTAAGAGAGGTGGGCTACATGCTAGGCTAAAGGCGAGAGCTACGCGGCCACCGCTACCTAGCCTGTTGCTAGCTAATGTTCGCTCCCTCGAAAACAAGCTGGATGAGCTGAGAACCAGAATAACAGCTCAGCGTGAGATCAGAGAGTGTTGTGCTCTGGTCTTCACAGAAACCTGGCTTTCTGGCAACACGCCAGAATCAGCGATCCAGCTAGACACTCACTCCGTTCACCGTGGCGACCGCACGGCAGCGTCGGGGAAGAACAAAGGCGGCGGTGTCTGTGTTTACGTAAACAACGCGTGGTGTTCAGACGTAAAGACAGTTGAAAAACTTTGTCTAGCGGACTCAGAACTGCTGATGGTGAAGTGCAGACCCCACTATCTGCCGAGAGAGTTTAGCGGTGTGTTTATTCTGGCTGTTTACATTCCGCCTCGCGCGAACTCCGCTGCGGCGCTGGGGCTGCTGCATGACGTCATCAGTAAACAAGAGACCGCGCACCCGGACGCCGTGTTTATTGTTGCCGGCGACTTTAATCATTGCAACCTGAGGACTGTCCTCCCCAAGTACCATCAGCACGTGAGCTTCCCGACGAGGGAGAACAACTTACTTGACCAAGTCTACAGCAACGTGAGGGGGGCCTACAGAGCTGTGCCTCGGCCACACTTCGGACAGTCCGATCACATCTCCGTCTTCCTCTACCCAGCATACAGACAACTCCTCAAGCGGTCACTTCCAGTGAGTAAAACTGTTAAAGTGTGGAATGAAGAAACTGATTCAGTGCTTCAGGACTGCTTTGACAGTACAAACTGGGATGTGTTTAGAACTGCTGCTGTGAGAGAGGATGGTTCTGTTGATCTAGAGGACTATGCTTCTGGGGTAACTGGTTACATCAGCAGCTGCATTGAAACCATTGTCCCTTCAAAGCGCTGCATAAAGTACCCCAACCAAAAACCATGGATAAATGGTGAAGTTCGGTCCATGCTACGTGCTCGCCAGACTGCATTTCTCTCTGGCAACGCTGATGACTACAAAAGGTCTAGATACGACCTGCGTAGATCTATCAGAGAAGCTAAGAGACAGTACAGGCTGAAGCTGGAGGGCTACTACACCACAGCAGACTCCCGGCGCATGTGGCAAGGACTGCACCGTATCACCAACCATCAACAAACAAGCACGGCACTCACAACCAGCCATTCTGCATTGCCTGATGAGCTGAATGAGTTCTATGCTCGCTTCGATGTCTTCAACCTTGACCAACTGAAGGACATTGCGGCCAAGGAGAGCACACAGAACCCATCACTCATTGTAACAACAGTGGATGTGCGCAGGAACCTGATGAGAATCAACCCACGCAGAGCAGCAGGCCCAGACAACATCCCCGGGCGTGCGCTCAGGGTTTGCTCATCAGAACTGGCTGATGTGTTTGTAGACATATTCAATCTGTCACTCACGCAAGCTTTTGTGCCATCCTGTTTTAAGACCACCACCATCGTGCCCCTCCCAAAGAAAAGTAATGTGAGATGCCTAAATGACTATCGCCCTGTTGCACTCACTTCAATCGTGATGAAGTGCTTCGAGAGGATAGTCATGACTCACATCCGGAAGACCATTCCCAACACTATAGATCCTTTACAGTTCGCATACCGCCGGAACCGGTCTACAGACGACGCAATCAACGCTACTCTTCACAAAGCCCTCACACACCTGGAGGGCAAGGACACATATGTCAGAATGCTCTTTATTGACTACAGTTCAGCATTCAACACGGTCATCCCACACAGACTCTCAGAAAAGCTCCTCACCCTCGGACTGACACCAGCCCTCTGCAACTGGGTGCTGAACTTTCTAACAGACAGACCCCAGTCAGTCAGAGTCGGCAGCTGCACATCCAGCACAAGAACAGTGAGCACAGGGGTCCCTCAAGGCTGTGTGCTGAGCCCCCTTCTGTACACGCTCTTCACATACGACTGCGTGGCCTCCCAGAACAACACCAGCATCATCAAATTTGCTGATGATACTACAGTCATTGGACTGATCACTGGTGGGGAAGAGACAGCGTACAGGAAGGAGGTGGCTGAGCTGGTGGCCTGGTGTCATGACAACAATCTTTCCTTGAATGCAGACAAGACCAAGGAAATGATTGTTGATCCAAGGAGGAAGCGAGAGCTACACACACCCCTGTACATAGGGGAGACTGAGGTAGAGAGGGTGAAAACCTTTAAGTTTCTTGGCATTCACATCAGTGAGGATCTCAGCTGGTCCCACAACACTCAGATCATCATCAGGAAGTCCCAGCAGCGACTGTACTTTCTGAGAAGGCTGAGAAAATTTGGTATGCCAACCAAAATTCTCAGCACCTTCTACAGGAGTATGATTGAGAGTGTTCTTACCAGCTCCATCATCGTCTGGTATGGAAACTCTACTGCTCAGGACAGAAAGGCTCTCCAGCGTGTGATCAAAACTGCACAGTCCATCTCAGGAGCAGCCTTCCCCTCACTACAAAACATCTACCACACCAGGGTCACCAGGAGGGCCCACAACATAATCAGGGACAGTACACACCCCCAGCACACACTCTTCACACGTTTACCTTCAGGCAGACGTTACAGGAGTGTGAAGTCCAGGACCACAAGACTGACAAACAGTTTCTACTCACAGGCCATCAGGCTTGTGAACACCTCACGCACTACCTCTCCAACCTCTCCTTTCTGAACTGGTTTTAACTGGTCTGATTTAAACTGCACCTTACACTCACTGTACTGTCAGAATACTGTTTACATTCACTACTCACACAAACATTATTGTTTACATTCGTTACTTGCAACTTGCACTTTATGGCTGCTGCTCTTCATACTTGCACATAAAAGCACACATAACTTTTATTTTTTATTCTTTAACTATAAAAATATTTTTATCTACTTCAACTTATATTGTTATACTTTGTATATTTTGTATATATATTTTTTATTTCTTTTATTTGTTATCTTATCTATTGGTGAATGGAGGAGCAGCAAAGTAAGAATTTCATTGTACAGTGTAACTGTCTGTTCTGCTGTACATATGACAATAAAACTCTTGAATCTTGAATCTTGAATCTTGAATCTTGAAACCAGAACTAACTCTATCTCTGTACTAACCTAAACCAGAACTAACTCTGTCTCTGTACTAACACAAACCAGAACTAACTCTGTCTCTGTACTAACCCAAACCAGAACTAACTCTGTCTCTGTACTAACCTAAACCAGAACTAACTCTGTCTCTGTACTAACCCAAACCAGAACTAACTCTGTCTCTGTACTAACCTAAACCAGAACTAACTCTGTCTCTGTACTAACCTAAACCAAAACTAACTCTGTCTCTGTACTAACCCAAACCAGAACTAACTCTGTCTGTACTAACCTAAACCAGAACTAACTCTGTCTCTGTACTAACCCAAACCAGAACTAACTCTGTCTCTGTACTAACCCAAACCAGAACTAACTCAGTCTCTGTACTAACCTAAACCAGAACTAACTCTGTCTCTGTACTAACCCAAACCAGAACTAACTCTTTCTCTGTACTAACCTAAACCAGAACTAATTCTGTCTCTGTACTAACCCAAACCAGAACTAACTCTGTCTCTGTACTAACCCAAACCAGAACTAACTCTTTCTCTGTACTAACACAAACCAGAACTAACTCTGTCTCTGTACTAACACAAACCAGAACTAACTCTGTCTCTGTACTAACACAAACCAGAACTAACTCTGTCTCTGTACTAACCCAAACCAGAACTAACTCTGTCTCTGTACTAACCCAAACCAGAACTAACTCTGTCTCTGTATTAACCCAGACCAGAACTAACTCTTTCTTTTCTCTTTCCGAGGAAAAAACCGCCCACCTGTCCCGCCGAATACTGTAAAGGACTGACCACCAGGGCCCCCCCGTCACTTGGCACCAACCAGTTCTCCTCTCCATTTGTGCCATTTGCTCCATCCTTGACTGCATCACTGTATTATCCACCTGATGTAGCACCCGTACAGCTTCTAAAGCTTCTACCTTCAGACTCAGCTTTAGTTTATAAACTGTAAATACTGTTCGACCTGAGGAGGATGGGTCTCTTCTTGTGAGTCTGGTTCCTCCCAAGGTTTCTTCCTCCAGTTGAGGGAGGTGTTGCCACTGTTGCCTCTGGTTTGCTCACTGGGGGATAAACAGCTGTGATTTCATGTTTTTCATGTTTTTAAAATTCCTGTAAAGCTGCTTTGTGACAACATCGTTGTAAAAAGCGCTATACAAATAAACTTGACTTGACTTGACCAGCACCTGCGCTAACCCAATCACACAAGCTCCCAAACAAAACAAAAATCATAATAAAATTAAATTTAGTATAGGGGTATAAAGCTACCCTGAATCGAACTACCCCTAGTTGTTTTTTTGCTGGAGCCATGAGAAGACGTTCACTGCCAAACAGGTCTTGGCAACATTTTGTTGTTTTATTGTGTTTTGAGAGAATTATTTCACTTCCTAAAAATATAAAATAAAAACTGTTGACTGTTTTTTTTCCCTTTCAATATAATTAATTCAGAAGTAGTTACTTCACATTTATAATAGAATAATAAACCTTTACTGAATAAATGAAAACTGTTGGTTTGTGGTAAAAGAAAAGTGTAATACTGTTTATTGCTGATTGTCTTTTTGTATTGTGTAACAAAAAATACATGAGAATAAATGAATTACATTGAGTTGAATTGATAAATAACAGGTTGATTCATCATGCAAAATCAATTCTGGATTTCCAATTCAATTAAGCTACTTTATTTTGGGGCTTTGGAAGAGCGGGTCATTTTTGACCCGTAGGACAAGGGGAGTAAACAGAATGTTAAGATCACACAAGGGTTAAGAATCTTCCATACTCTACAGAAAACAGACGTGCTCTAAGGAAGCAGGAGTGAAGGAGGGTTGTTCAGAACCTCAAAATGATTTTTTAATTGGAAATTAAGGAGTCTTTGGCATAAGCCCTGTCCTCATTCCAGGGATTGCAGGGATGGTAACACTACCCAGAGTATCTTCTTCAAATGTCTATATGCAAAACACATTATTACAAATTAAATACAGTACATCACTTTTATAAAATCTGAACGTTTATGATTGTTATTGGCAGATTAATCTCCATAGTTGGCTATACAGGCGATTAAATGAGAATATAATGTGTATTAATGCTTATATCCTTCCTGAGAGACAGAGAATGAAGATATGAAAGGAAAGGGTACATAAGAATGGAATTTTATATTAATGTGTCAAGCATCTATGAAACTTTATGATTGACAAGTTCTACTGCTCATTGGAAGGATAGTTAAAAAGCATTAAAGATGTATAATTATAATTAATAATATTTATTAATTTATTAACTCTACTTCCTCAGGCGGTTGAGGCGAGCTGGGCTCGGGAGCTCGGTCCTCACCTCCTTCTACAGATGTGTGGTGGAGAGCGTTCTATGCTCCAGCATCAACGTGTGGCACGGAAGCTGCTCTGCTGCAGACAGGAAAGCTCTGCAGAGGGTGGTGAAGGCTGCACAGAGGTCTGTCGGAGTCAGCCTCCCCACCACCACGGACATATACACCTCCAGATGCAGGAAGAGGGCCACCTGCATCATGAAGGACCCCACTCATCCAGCACACTCACTGTTTGTCCCGCTCCCCTCAGGCAGGAGGCTGCGGAGCGTTAAGTGTAGAACGAACAGACTGAGGAACAGCTTCATTCCGGAAGCTGTAAGACTTTTAAACGCCACTTAGTGGAACCACTGCACTGACACTTTTACTGCACTGACACTTTTACTGCACTGACACTTTTACTGCACTGACACTTTTACTGCACTGACACTTTTACTGCACTGACACTTTAACGACACCAGTCACTTTAATACACTCTGCTGCTACCTTCTCCATTCCTGTTTATTTTATTTTCATATATTTTATATATTTATGTTTATTTTATTTATTTAAGTACTGCTGTCTGGGTAAAACTGGGTCCTTGGGTACCACAATTTCGTTCCACCCCATGTACCACATGTGATGCGAATGACAATAAAGTCTCCTTGAATCCTTGAATCCTTGAATCCTTGATTTCATATATATATCGTTATTGTGATTATGATTATGTCACAATACCATGACTAGGTAATAATGGGATACCAGTAATGGCTTTAAATAATCAATTTGCAAAAAACAAAAATCCAACTGGAAAATTCATTAACATGTATTAACATTAAGTGTGAAACCTCTGTGTTATCCTTAACTCTGACATTTTGTCTTTATATTGTATCATTTGACATTTTGATCTCTTTTTTATTACATGAAAATATGCCTTACATTTAATTACTATTTTTTTATTTAACTGTCAGTACTGTAAATGTTAATGAGTAATTAAATTCTGCTGATACCAGGGGAGGTCTTTAAAGACATTAAAACATATATCTGAATGTTCATCAGTTTCTTTTACATCAGATATCACTTTATAACTCACATACTCACAAGTTTATAACTTATACTTCACATGAAATACTTCATAACTGATTAACTTGTAACCCAGATGCCAGTATGACAAAAAATATTGCATACTGATGGACAATCAGTCTATGCAGATAGTACTGTACTTGCGTAAAAAGAAAGTGTCTAAATGTTATTTGCAAAACTTCACAGTTGAGAAGTTTCAAAACAAGTGACTTGTCTCTTAAAATTTGCTAAAGCTTTGCAGCAAATTTTCTAAATATTTATTTTTTAAATAAAATAATAATAATCTGGAAAAATTCATTCAGGTTGTCATTCAAACCACAGTAATAAGAAAGCATTGATCTGTGTTGTAAACAATCTCAGGTTTAGTAGTGTTGGTCTATTGTTTTCGTCAGTTCTAATCCACTATGCAGAACAATTAAAATCATTTTATTGAATAGAACATTCTTGGTTTCACTGTATTCATCAATTTAGCTTCATATCCCAAAAAACCTGAAATAGTAATTATGGCTATTAAAATATAGAGAATGCTGTTTTGTGAGAAACTAAGCATATTTGTTTTATACAGACTTGTACCAAACCTGAATTAGGAAATCTGACACAGGGAAACCTGTTCATGTGTTGGTAACAAGCAGAGTTGTTCACTGTAACGTTTCTCTTGCTTTAACGGTCATGTATGATAATTCAACACTATAGGTGTTAATTCAGTACTGAAGATTTTGCTATGTTTTATTTTAAAGGAGTTTATTTTATATATGCTTCCATCCAAACCTAGTGTGACAATAAAATTTTCTGTAAATAATATTTTGAATATGCATTCTAATTATACTAGTTAAGCATATAATTCTGAGCACACCCTCAACATTGGCACGAGCAGTACAGTAGAGAAAGCCATTCAAAGGGGTGTGAACCATGGGCAGGGATAAGTATCCTATAAACACTGGCAGTGTTCTTGCATTTGTCACAACATTCTAGACACAAGATGGCTCAGATTTGGACGGGTATGTGTCATGAAACTTTAAATCATATGCTTAATTTTTAGCTTTAGCCAACAACATTGTGAACATCTAAAATAGTCAATATTTCACTCATTAATGTCATTAATGTAAGTACTGATAAGTTCCATTGCATTAAATAAATAAATTGTTAGTATATAGAATATATAAAGAAAGTCCTATTTTATTATTCTGTTAAATTTCAATAATAGGTTGTGGTTGTTACGAAAACCCCATTAGTAAATCCTCTATTATTTTAAACAAATTCAAAGCCTCTGCCTTCTCTTATCCCAAATGTAGTCAATCAAACAAGACAGGTTTGTCTTCTTTATGCACTGGAACTATGGGGCTAACAAGTAGTGGACATTAGTAGTTTGCTTTGTTTGTTATTAGTAAGATGTTTACTTTTAGAAACTTGTATTAAAGATAACCAGGCTAATTCTGTTGTAAAGGTAGGTGATATTATTTGCATGAATTGCTACATAAAGAAAAGCCAATATTAAAAATTTACAAAGGAGTTTTCTGAGTATAATCAACTTTAAAGACCTGACTTTTATGTGTTTAGTTTTATGAAAACACAAGTGAATAGTTTTGTTTTTAACAACTGTAGTACTTAGTGATTACACATGTTAAAAAGTGTAATTATTATAGAAATGCATTATTTACCAACATATCAATATGGTTTTCCACTTTGCTCAGGACAAGCTGTAAGAATAGTCCTGGTTGGAAAAACGGGGGTTGGAAAGAGCTCTACTGGAAACACCATCCTTGGTAAAGATGCATTCCACAAATAAGCCTCTTCCAAATCAGTAACAAAACTCTGTAAGTTAGCTGCTAATGTGGTTGATGGGAAGAGGATAGAAGTGGTGGACACTCCTGGATGGTGTGATACGGAACTCTCAGAAGCAGAAATTGTGCAGGAAACAGTCCAGTGCATTGATATGTCCTGTCCTGGACCCCATGTGTTCCTGCTGGTGGTGCCGATTGGTCGTTTCACAGAAGAAGAAAAGATAACAGTTAAGAAGATTCAGGAAGTTTTTGGAGAAGGATCATCCAAATACATGATGGTTCTCTTTACAAGAGGAGACGATCTGGATGGCAGAAGCATTGAGGACTTCCTACAACATGCTTAGGGGGATCTGAAAAACTTTGTCTTCGAATCATGCGGGGGCCGCTACCACGTGTTTAACAATAAAGATAAAAACCATCACCAAGTGTCTACACTCCTACAGAAGATCCAAGATATGGTCAAACGCAAGGTAGCTGCTATACTAATGTAACATAACAGCTTCTGGAGACCTACAAGAAAAAAGAGTCTGAGCTGCAGCAGAAGATTCATGAAATTGAGAAGAAGCTGCAACGCAACATGGAAAAATTCCTAAAAAGCGAACAATTCATGCAGCAAGAGCGAGAGCATCACAGACAGAGAGGCAAAATGCAACTGAAAGAGCCAGAGAACAGGGTTTATTGGAAAAAATGGTGGAGAAACTGGAAATTGAGGATAGGAGGAGAGAGGAACGAGAGCAAAGAACAGCTGCTGAGGCTGAAAGACTAACCAGAGAGTGGGACAGACGAGAACAGGAACGTATAGCTCATGAGAGGAGGATGCAGATAGAAGAAAAAAAGCAGCAGGCGGAGCGCGCAATGCATGAACAACGAATGGAGGAAGAAGAGCTGAAGAGGAAAATTGCAGAGTTCCAGCACAAGCAGAGAATGAAAAATGAATGGCAGTCGCTAGAAATGGAGAGGATTAAAATGTTGAGAGAGCACCAAGCAAATATTAATGAATTAGAGCAAAGAAAGCAGCAAATACAGGCTGAGAAGGAAGAACTGATACATAAAAATATAAAGAAAAAAGACAAGAGTTGTTCGATCTCTTGAATACTTCCAGTTTATGCTTTCACAAGTGAAAATCTAAACATTCACTATGGTAATCTACAGATCTTGAAGTGTGAACAGCGTGGAAATTATAACTCATTCATTCTTACAACAATGTTCCTTATAGTTATGATCACATGTGAATATCACTGAGCTTTTATCAATGCATGTACATCTGTTTCATATATTAAGATTTAAAACTATATCTCTGTTTAGCCTGTAGTTTGATTGTTTCATGTTCCCTCTCTTCCTCCTTGAGGCCTCAAGGTTAATTGTTCCTGATTTGTTTCTGGCAATCTCAAAACTATCCTGGTTGACTGTAAAAGTGAGTGAATGTGTGAAGATTATTCAATAGTAATTGCACCACTGGACATCAATATTAGAGATCATTACACTTATATAATAATTGTTGACTTTATTTAATGGATGTTGTGATTTGTTGCAAGAAGGAATGTTCTACATTTACAACACTGTAATTTTTACTGTACAGTAATGAAACAGCAAGTATAACAGGATTTTTTTTTACATCTGCCTGACGCATTAATGTGATTTTTTTTGTAATTATTGGTGGCCTTTCTTTAATTTTACATTTTTATTAACCATCTTTATCATATTCTGTTGAAATGTGTCTGTCTTTCAATGCTACAAATAAACACCACATTTTTTTGGAACTGTTAGTCTGTGTTGTGTATGTTTACATTTTAATGTGCAAAAGATATGAATATTACCTGAAATTATTTATGTTTCTCCATTATGCATTAGTGAATGGCAGGTCTCATTATTTCACATCTACAACCAATATTAAGGTAAACTTTGTTTCCCCAAACAAAATCCCTAAAGACATTCTTCTGTACAGTCACTGACATTATTACAACATCAGCGAGTGTACAGTACTAACAGTACTAAAACTCTGCAACTGCTGAACCATAACCGCTGATGTTGACAATTTTATGCTACTTTAAATTTCTCTTGATTTTATTCAGTATGTGACTGAACAAACTCCTATACATTTCAATTAAGCATTCATGTGCATAATACTGTAGATGTAGTTGTGTCAGAACATTACTCAATGCTGTACTGGAACCACCTGCTAGCCAAAGAACAATAATACATTTCAAGGATTCAAGGATTCAAGGAGACTTTATTGTCATTCGCATCACATGTAGTACATGGGGTGGAACGAAATTGTGGTACCCAAGGACCCAGTTTTACCCAGACAGCAGTACTTAATAAATAAAATAAACATAAATATATAAAATATATGAAAATAAAATAAACAGGAATGGAGAAGGTAGCAGCAGAGTGTATTAAAGTGACTGGTGTCGTAAAAGTGTTAATAAACACACATTAGCATGAACTGGTAATCTAACCCACAGATTCAACAGTAACGAAGCAAAGAGAAATGTGTTTCAGATGATAGCCGAGTTGCTAATGCAACATGGGATTAAATGCAGTACTAAACAGTGTTGAGAAAATAAAAACTTACAAAACCACATACAGAGAACAGACAGACAACGACAGAAGTGGGGCAAGCAGGAATACAGATTCTACAATTCTATATGGTAATAGACAGAATATTGCATTGTCGTCCTTCTGTGTGGAAGGATTGTGGTTTGTGCATGTTAGGCATGGTAAGTCTAAATGATACTTGAACCACAAACTGAATGTAATAAACATATTCAAGACATATTCAATGTACAGTGTCTGAGAATTGCCTCTTTAGTTTCAGACTTGAACTATCAGGCTAACACTCTATAGCTGGAAAACTATAATACCGTATTTTAAGGCTTGTCTTGCCAATAATCAGATGACAATCTGAACTGACAGATTTCTTATTTGAGATATTCAAGTAAACAAAATCTTTAATTTTAGTACCTACAGAGTTGATTTTCTGATCTTGGACAAAATTTTACTTTAACAGGTGAATCACCTTAGACTTAAACTGGATCTGATATATAAGCAAAGATGAAAATATTATTTTTAAACATGTGGATTACACGATGTGATACAAATTAGTAGCTAAAACATTTGGATTGCACCTAAGATACCCTGACCACAGCTGAGGTCTTTTAGTCAAAATCCTGCTAGCAGATGTAGGTAAACCCTTTTTTTTCACCTTTGTTTGGTATTTGTAGTGTGTAGTCTGGGTTGCTTTGCGCACAAAAAAAACCCAAAAAGCAACAACTATTCAAAAACATGCTAACTCTGCCCAAAGTGACAAAAAATCATCTAGTAATGAACTTTAGCTTTTAAACATCTGACCGATGAACTGTATTTTGCTGCCCTTGGTTCATTTGTATCTGGAATGCAGAAGGTCTGTTGTGGTATACCACAGGGGTCTGTCACTGGGCCACTCTTATTTTCATGTCAGCCAGTTGGCTGTATTATTAGTAAGTATGGCATCAAATTCCACAGCTACAGTACAAAGCTTTATGAAAGGATAGAAGAAGGAACATATTACCCATGTGTTGGCAGAAATTCACTGGCTTTCTGAAGTACAGAGCACAGAAGACATTTTAAAGCTCTATTTTTTGTTTTTAAGGACATTATTGGACGAGCATCTACTTGTATGTTAGACTGTTTACCTGAATCTGCTCCACCATCAAACAGAGGATTATTTTCTTTTCCAAGAGCAAAACTCCAAAAAAGAAGTGATATGCAATTTAGCATATACTGTATATTCTTCACAACTGTGGAACTCCCATCAATTAGACACACAGTCAGTATCTTCATTCATTCAGGAGTTAAAACATCGCTTTACTTTAGCCTTTCTCTGGTTTTATGTATTGCACCATTTTGATACCAATTGTCTGTTCTTAATTGACCTAATTGTATTTATACTATTGTTGTTTGTTATATATATGTTTTTCATGTGCTTCTTACACACATTGCTCTTATTAATTCTTCTTCGATAATTATTCTAAATGTTACTTGTAGTTTTTTAGATGAGATTTTTGAGCAGTGTTTGTAATTTTACCCTATTGTTCTAGAATGCTTTTATTTCAAAGTCCTGATTTTTTTTCTCATTTGTGTTCCTTTTCTTTGTGCTATGAAATGTATTGAGCTGCATTAAAAATAGAAATAGATATAAAAAAATTATTACTATTAATATGTTTTTTTATGAATGTTAAACTGCAATTTCATTCAGTCGGCACCAGCGGAGACCTGACTTAAACTATCTCAAAGGTCATCACGTTATCAAATCATTGAGGTTATCAAATCTCAGGTACGTTTACATTAGATATCACTTTATTACGGAGGGATAAAAATGTTTCCGCAAAAGTCTTTATATCTGATAAAACCAGTGCCAGTTTGGCAAAAGTCTAATGTTGAGAAACCAGTCTATGACCTTTAGTTGCAACTGTCTGGATATTACTTTTACGTACAGGCACATACTGATGAACCAGTGTGATGAACCCTTCTACGAACGCGTACACCCGGCCAAACGGCCAGGAGTCCAGGAGAAGATTTCTCAGTCATGTCCAGCCCCTATTAGAATCACTGGAAGAAAGCAGACTCCAACTATGGACAAAAAGGCTTGAGGACGACCCCTCTCCCACTGACATGGGTATCCTCACTTTTAAAGCACTCTTTCTGGACAGAAGCACCATGGGTCCTGTGAAAATGCTCAACCGCCTCAATCAAAAACTACCATGGCCAGATCGGGACATGAAACTGGCCAAACCACCTGTGAATGTGGAGAAGAGGACCATACGATGCAGCACTGCCTTGTTTGTTCCCAATAAGTACAGCCCAAAGGATCTTGCAGTGTTCAATAAAAGTGCAAAGGATTGTGTAGGGAAACGGGAAACTGTAAAAGAAGAAAGAAGGCACATATTTTAACACTGAGTCTAAAAAACTGTATGTGCTTCGTCACAAAGGCTACATAAATAGACAAAATTCACTGTACACTGTAATATTTGACTATATAAATTCCTTGAACATTGCATGTCTTGGCAAGACAAACATGATCAAGGTGGTCTTCTCAACACATCCCATGCAATAATGCAGAAACATCTGAACTATATTTCAGTTTCATGTAATCAGCAAAAACTGACTGATTAACATCTAGGTAACATTAGCCAGCAAGCAGTTTGCTAGCCAACACAAACAGACTGAAGTATTTTATGTAGCAATGTAATATATTGTAGTATCTAATATATTATAGTACTGTTCTATGGTATACATCTACAACATGTGACCTACTGATGTACCAGTATATTGTGTTGTAACTGTATATTACAGTAATTTATCTACTTTATTTTTTGTTTTCTTTTCTTCTGACACCTTTTTGAAACTGGGCATGGTAAATATAATAACCAGCCAAAACTATAAATGTGATTTAAACCATTAATTTAATGCTTTTACCATGACAGATTAGATTGATCAACCTAGCATTCATGTCTTTAGACTGTGGGAGGAAACCGGAGTACCCAGAGGAATGGATAGGATTTCGGTTTTTGGAAAGGTTCTAAACCTCTACGAATGATTTTACTCACATCTGGGATCTCAGATGGGTTTGAGCCACAAAATAATAAGCATTACTTCAGAGCCATGCTTTATAGCCTCATGTATGATAATAATAATAATAATAATAATAACAACTACAACACAGAAAACTAGGGGGACCCCAAATAATTTAATATAATTTAGTAAAAATTAGATTCAGTATAATTGTTTGATTATTAAAGAAATTGAGTTCTTTCATTTTAAAAATTGGTCTCCATGCTGTAGATCTTCTAGACCTCCACTGTGTGGCGCTGGAAGCTAACTCAGATCATAAGCCTGATGTCACACAGAGGAGGCGGAGCCTGTCTTTAGTGCCCGGATCAGTACAATGTTTCACTGAAAACACAAACATTCACCTGAACACAGCGTTTGAAGAGAAGCAGAGAATCAGCAGGTACTGTACTAGACCTTCAGACATCAGATCAGATTTTATTAGAGATTTCATTAGAGCACTTTTACAGTTATATGATTTAGCTTCCTTTTATTATAAAATATTTACAGTCATACCTCTAATTAATTTTGCCTTTATTACACTTCACATATTTATATTATTTAATATTTAATATAATGATACTCTTTATTTATTAGCTACACAGTTAATGAATGGTTATATAGCGTATTAAGTCAATACAGACAAGGCAGTATTCATATTTTAGCAGCAGTGAACAATAATATTGACTGTAATATAATTTATTTCTGTTGATAAAGATAATGATTGTTGGTCACTAGAACAAAAAAGAGCAAAGCCAAAAAAAACGTGTAATGGTAACTTTACAGGAGAGGCCGAAAACCTTATTTTAATGTAAGTTAATGGACAAGTATTGACAAGTATAAATATACCTGACTAGAAGCCTAGCGATTCTTGTCCACTCCCACAAAAACTAGCTCTGTTTTTATCTGCACTCATCTGCTTCAACCACACGAGATGCCCACCTTACTAAATCTATTAGCTGGAAACTTAAATTACTGCTTTTAACATTTAACATAGTTTTCCAACCTTTACTATTATATGATATTCACTTCTGTAGAACGGATGAAAATATGCAGCATGATGAAGTATCAAAAGCTCTACTGGAGCAGGACTAGTTTGACCAGTGGTAATGTTTAAGCGCATAATTTCGCTGGGGGATTTATATAGGATAACGAATCTCTGTAATTTTTTCAAATTTCCACAAATAAAAACATCATCACATGGATGTTTACATCAGCACTATGTGACAAGAGTGGCTCTGCATAACAATAACAATACAGTGTGCAGCTAACTGGCATAAAAACTAGCATTAGGCAAGCAAAGTAGGTGGAATTATCTGGGTTCATCTTAAATACTGTAGCAGTAATTATAACATCTCAGGCCTGGAAGAGCTCCGAGTTAGTATAGAAGTTAATTCACTTCAGAATTATTACTAAGCAGACTGGAAAAATTACAGACATGTCAGATTCATACTGGATTAAAATCACAGAGGTCGTCAGTAACCACTCAAATAGTGTCACATACTCAGATTATACTAATCCAGCTGCAATAAGACTTAAATTGTGTGTTAGCTTTATTATTTTATTCTCTCTATTCAGACACGTTTACCAGATTACTCCTGCACGTCTCTCTCTTCTCTCCATCAGGTCAGTAATGGAGATGTTGAGAATAGTCCTGCTGGGAAAGAGAGGAGCAGGAAAGAGTTCAGCAGGAAACACTCTCCTGGGAACCAAACCCTTCCACACAGCGCCCAGCTCACAGGGGGTGACCCAGGCTTGCTCTATGAGCACCAGCACTGTAGATGGACACAGGATCTGTGTTGTGGACACTCCTGGGTGGACTGACCTCAGTCTGACTGAGGCTGAAACCATACAGGAGATTGTCAAATGCATTGATATCTCAGACCCCGGACCCCATGTATTCCTCTTGGTGCTGCCAATTGGCCGCTTCACCAAAGAAGAGATTGACACGGCCCAGCAGATCCTGGAGGTCTTCGGAGAAGAAGCCAACAAATACACAATGGTGTTATTCACTAAAGGAGATGATCTGGAGGAAAAGACTATCGAGAAGTACTTAGAAGGTGTCCATCCAGACCTCAAGAAAGTCATAGACAATTGTGGAGGAAGATACCACGTCTTCAATAACAGAGACAAAGAAAACCACAAGCAAGTGTCCACTTTAATGAAGAAGATCAAAGGAATGGTGGAGAAGAATGAGGGCAGATACTACACAAAAACTATGTTCCAGAAGATGGCAGAAAAAATGGGAGAAAAAAGAAAAATGCAAAAGGTTTTACAGACAGCAGTAGAAGATACGATCAAAGTACAAGAGAAGGACTTGGTAGTGAAATCTAATGATGAGGCCATGAGCAGTCACTGTCCTAACAAAGAACAAAGGAACTCACAGAGGAAGAAAGAAGAAGACTACAAAGCTCACTTACAAAAAGAAAGTGATATGTTGGCACCAAACCAGAACAAAATGCTAGGCTCTAATGAAGAACAAAAACGCAAGATACAGCCTTCACCATCCCACAGTGAAGACCCCAAGAGCTGTGGTGCAAAATCAGGAAATATCAGCAGAGATGTGTTGGAGATGGAGTGTTCAAACAAACAGGCAGAGCTGCAGAGTCTCATTGAGAACATTGAGGCTGTGTGGCAGAAAGAAAAAAGTGGCCTGGAAAAAGAAATGCACCGTCTGCGAGAGACGCAAGAAGCAGAGCTTGAAAAGGTAAAGAAGGACCTTCAGCTTCAGCAGGATGCAGTAAAAGCTTTCACTTATGAAGTTCAGCAGCAAAGAGAAGAACTTGGGAGACTGAGGAAGGAAAACGACGAGGAGAAAGAGAAGATGAAGCGGAGAAATAGCGCACTGCAGCAAAATTTTGATGAGATGGAAAAAGAGATTGTTATGAACAAAGACTCGGATATAAAAACAAGCTTCCAAAAATTTATATCACAATTAAAGAAACATTTTTCTCTTTCAAAATGAAAAGATCTTTCTTGTTACACGCGATAAGTTGCTGAAGATTTTTTGCCTGCAATATAAACAAAACGTTGTGTACCGTCCACAAAAGTATATGATGTAATTAAACCTCAGTTGTGGTTATGTAACTATGTAAGTGTATTAATAAAGGTAAATACTCCTGAACATAATTTTGTCGTTAATTTAATAAAAAATGCTTACTTTTCAAAATAGACATTTTAGAACAGGTATCTACAGAGCAAGAGCAAGTCCCCGAGCAAGACTCCTAACGCTACCTTCTAGAAAGGATCCTGACCAACTTTCTAGAGTCACATCACTATGGTGTCAGAAGTGGGATCAGGGAACTGAGGTAAGAGATTGGTTCTAGTGGTGACCCGAGGTTCTAGCAGAGTGTGTGGAACAGAACTCAGTATGTAGGATGAGAAGAGGCTGCATTAAAGGTCTTTTTCACATCAGACACACTTTAAAACAATAGGATCTAACTGCTCAGTATGTTGCCGAGAGGAACAGAGATGCAGTCTGTCTGTTTTTTATCATATTATCATATTTATTGTTTCTAGTTAAAACCGTGTCTGCACGTTTGCACTTTGTACTTTTATCAAACATTTCACCCACAACCCTTACACACTCCATACACATGGCCAGCTTATATACCAGTGGTGATTCTCTTCAGTGGGTGCACGTGGCCAGTGATCGGAACCAACTGGCCCAACTTCACCTTCATCAAGGTAAACGTTGCTGGGGTGGTGCAGATTTCAGGCCCCATTTTTTGTCCTGCTCATGATCTCAGTATAAATGAGCTGAAATAGCTCATAAGTGATTTTTTTTTCAAACCACATTGAAAGAGAGAGACTGAAGTGACAAGAAAGGAGGTTGTCTGCCGACACACATGTACATGCAGCCGGGCGTGGAGGCGATGATGGGTGTTTTTCACTCAGTGATTGCTCAGGTTAAAGAGAAAGGAGGGAAAACATAATGAAATATCTTTGATAAGTATTGTAGTGATATACTATACAGCCCACTACTGGCTGGCACTGACCACAGGAGACTCAACACAAGAGGTCTGTGACTTGCTTGAAGACAATTTTCTCTATGATTTTTAAGTAGATTTAAAATGTCTGTAATTACTTAAAAGGATTGTATCTGGATTTGTCTTTTTCAAGGGAGGCATTCACAAATGCAGCATTGAATGTTTTTGGAAAAACGCCCAACATGAGTGAGGAATATCTGGTGTATGTCCTGAAATTGGGTAAAATACTTCCTTCAAAAACCTGATTGGTAATGTGTTGAGACTACAGGTGAATGATTTGAGACGACTTACTGTAACAGTTAAGAATTCATTGTTAATTGCACAAGACTGGGACGTTATAACCATGACAACCTCATTGACAAAAAAATAACACACCAAGAAGTTTTTGTTGTTGGAATGATACTGTATGTGTGTGAATGTAATGATGGTGTATGTCAGTGATACAGAATTAGTTTATTGGGGGGGAAACTGTACAGTTGAAAGGTTCTAGTTCCCTCTTGGTTCTGTAGTCTGGATACAGGAAGCAATCCGGTTGGAGACATACAGGTTCTGTACGACATCCTAGTAACTAAGTAGTAAAGTTTATTCATGAAGCACTTTTAAAACTACTCACGTAGACCAAAGTGCTGTACATCTAAAACACCAAATAAAATACAATAAAAACATCACATCGAATAACAATAAAAAGCACAAACTTACATGACTACAATTTTCACTTTCATTGCTCAAATGCGAGCCTGTAAAAATAGGTCTTAATTCCTGTATTAAAAGATGAGATTGAGGAGGCCTAACGAATAGTGGATGGAAGAGTGTTCCACAGTCTCGGGGCATGAACTGCAAAAGCACAATCGCCTTTGAGTTTCAAACGAGCTCTGGGCACAACTAACAAGTCCTGAGAAGAAGATCTCAGAGCTCGCTGTGTGCTGGAAAGAGAAAGCATACTGCTGATATACATAGGTGCCGACCCATTAAGTGCCTTAAAAACAAATAAAAGAACATTATACTGTATTCTATACTTTACTGGTAACCAGTGCAATGAGGCCAGAATAGGAGTAATGTGGTGTCTTTTCTTGGTGATAGTCAGAAACCTGGCAGCTGCATTCTGGACTAACTGCAGCAGGAATATGTCCAACAAATGTAGAATTAAACAGTATTGGTCTGTGATCTGAAAAACTTGCTTCTTCAAAGTCTAACTTTTCAATATCAAAGCCTTTCGGACACACCAGATCAAGCGTATTACATCAGTAGGCTCATGTACATGCTGCACAAAACTGAATGAGTCTAAAATCTGAATAAACTCATTAAGATGATATTTTTCCCGACAGGACACATGCATGTTGAAATCTCCCAGCAATCAAACTCTCTGACATTGGTACACATCTCTGACATCTCTGCTCCGGAGAACCTCTATTGAGGTGTGAATATTAAGCAGTGTTTGTCAATCATAAACAAATGCTGCTAATAGCGCACCATAGACATGCAAACTATAGACAAACACCAACATCAAACATAGAACATGTAGAGAGACAGCCCACCGGCACACACTGGTGCCATCTTTGTCAGTGGTCCACCAACCAGCAGCATCCAGCCAACAAGGTCCCTGTATCCTGCAGCACCTTTGCCCCCAGATGCTGCAGCTGGTCCTGTAGATCCTGCACAATGTAGGTGCTGAAGCCGGCGTCCCTGCTGCTCCCACAACCGCTGGATTGACAATAAAACTGACAATAAAGCCGGATAAGGAAGTGTTGGGATCTGGCAGAGACATTCCTGGGAAACCCTCGCTGTGTTTGGAACATTATCCTGCTATCAGTTGAGTCTGTCAGTGTGTCGCTCCACAGTAAAGACAGGATTTAAGCGCTTACCATCAGGCCTCCACACTATAACCAATCATTGTCATTTAAGTGAAAGCATAATGGGATAAATATGTTAAAAATGAAGACCGAGAGTCCCAGGAAAACTAATATGAAATCTTCCAGACCAATGGATCCTGTCCCTTTACCTCCTCCACCAGCATATGATTATACAAATCAGGATAAACTGTCTGAACCTGTCAAGGTAATAATGCCAATGGTAATATCAGATAGTCACAGAACCAGTTCCAAACCAGAACATGTTCCAAACCTAAAGCAGAAAGTGAATAAGATAATGAATCTAATAATAATGCATATGTGCCTCTTTGTCAGTGTCATTTGGTGGCTCCTTTTGCGATCACTGGAAATACTGTTTGTCTAGTGGTGACAGACCATTTCAAGTCATTTCTCCTCTCAGGTTTTGAGGTTAAGATATGATGAAGAGGTGATCACAGAGATTTCTACATTGGACCCTGAACATGTTGCTTAATCAAAATCCAACATTAAAGTTTATGAAATGAGATCACAGAAAAAGGGAATTGGTCCTGTAACAAATCAGCAGACTGAAGAGTGTTATTTCGATCCATACGCAAGGCTTTATTAACACAACAGGGAAAAAAAGAAAAGAGTAAAAGATTATATTAAACAGCGATATTGTGTTGATGAAGTAGTCGAAACAACCAATTTAATATTGAACATGCTCTCAAAAGCATCACCCCGAAAAAAATGTGAAGCACAATGCTTATTACAAATAGACTTCAGACACATAGGAGCAACTGAAATACTGACTGGTAATTGTACACAAATTTCAATATGTTGTGAGGCTTTTCTATACGCCAGAGAAAATGCAAAACCGGTTGTAGGAATTTATTCCTTGCTTCAGAGTTTCAACAACTATAAACAGTGACAAAGGTACTACTTTCACTTCTACCATAACACAGCAGTTGTGTAAAAATCAAATTAAATAGATTTTCCAAATCTCGTATCACCCATATTTCTCTAATCCTGTTTAAAGAACTAAAAAAAAACTTAAAATAGGCTGACTAAAGCGATGTAACAATCAGGAAGCAGGAAATTGGTTGATTTCACCCCAGCAGTGTTGTGCTAGATACCTCTGACCCCAAGCTCGAGAATAAATGATCTTCTACTGAGGTATAGATAGGGAGACCTTTTCTTACTTCTTGGGTGAGGGGGAATCTAGAACTGATGTTAACTGAGGATATAGACACAACGGTAACAGATTTTACTGCAGCACTGACCGAAAAACACACAAGCATGCACGCTGATGTCGCTGCTTCTCTCCCTACAGGCCCACCAACACATCCTTTTCATTCCCTTTAGACTAATGCTAGCAGGATAAATATTTCTCTTTTTCTCTCTTCCTGTTTTTCACTTCTCCACTAACTAAACGCAGGTTGATTGAGCAGCCTCAGAGGGGTGTGAACAGTGGGCGGGAACTAGAACACATTTGTGTCTCTCTAAACTCTAGAACTGCACTTGCATTTGTCAAAAGCACTCTGGACACAAGATGGCTCAGAGAGAGACAGGTATGTGTACAACTGAGTCATATCTTTACTTTTAACAGTAAACAATAACTTAAGTGAGGAGTTCACACATCATACACTAATAATCTATGTATTACTGCTGAGATATAACACTCAAAACATCATAGTTTACCATCAAATATGGGTCTGCCTAAATAGTGTGTCAAAAAAGTTTTAGAAAACATTCAAAGCCTTCTTTTTAAATGTTTAAAATGTGTTTCTTATTTAAAAGTAAAAATTTAAGTGTCCACTTCAAATACCTGTTTTAATGTTCCATTAAAATTATTATTATTATTTTGGTCATATGAGATTATAGAATAATATAAGATTATTGTGGATAGTTCTTATTGTTCTTATTGTTTCTCCTTCATCTCAGATCAGCAGCAACAATCCTTAAAAATAGTCCTGGTTGGAAAAACGGGGGTTGGAAAGAGCTCTACAGGAAACACCATCCTTGGTAAAGATGCATTCCACAAAGAATCCTCTTCCAAGTCAGTGACAAAAGTCTGTCTAAAGGCTACTAATGTGGTTGATGGGAAGAGGATAGAAGTGGTGGACACTCCTGGATGGTGTGATACGGAACTCTCAGAAGCAGAAATTGTGCAGGAAACAGTCAAGTGCATTGATATGTCCTGTCCTGGACCCCATGTGTTCCTGCTGGTGGTGCCAATTGGTCGTTTCACAGAAGAAGAAAGGAAAACAGTTAAGAAGATTCAGGAAGTTTTTGGGGAAGGAGCATTAAAATACATGATGGTTCTCTTTACAAGAGGAGATGATCTGGAGAGGAGAAGCATTGAGGACTTCCTTAAATGCGCTGTGGATGACTTGAAGAACACTGTCTTCAGATCATGTGAGGGCCGCTACCACGTGTTCAACAACAAAGATAATAACCATCACCAAGTGTCTACACTCCTACAGAAGATCCAGGATATGGTCAACTGCAACGGAGGTAGCTGCTATACTAATGCAACATACCAGCTTCTGGAGACCTACAAGAAAAGAGAGTCTGAGCTGCAGCAGAAAATTTTAGTGGTCGAGAAAGAGCTGAAACTCAAAACAGATGAATTTCTTAAAAAAGAACAGCTCATGCAGCAAGAACAGAAGCAGCAGAAGGAAAGAGAAGCAGAGCTGAAGATTGAGACTGAAAGGGTCCTGGTAGGAATGCTGGAGCAAATGGGAATCGAGGAACAGAAGAGAAGCAGACAAGCGCAGCAGCAGCAGAAAAGAACATTCTGGGAGGAGGTTACCAAACAAGCCTTAGGTCAGGAAAAAGGAGAAGAAGAACAAGCAGCACACAGAAGACAAATGCAGATAGAAGAGCAAAAGCAAAAGGCAGAGCAGGAAAGGCACAGACGCCGTATGGAGGAAGAGGAGCTGAAGTTACGTATTGCAGAGTCCCAGCACCACCGGAGAATGAACGAGGAGCGGCAGAAGATAGAAATGACCAGGGTTCAAATGTTAAGAGAGAACCAAGAGGAAATGCGCCGATTAGAGCATCAGAGAAAGCAAGCAGAGGCTGACAGGGAAGAATGGTTACGGAGGGAAGTCAAAAAGAAATCAGGATGTTCTATATCATAAACACTTAATAAAGTCTGTTTATTTAGGAATAGATGATCTACAGTGATTGATGGATGACTGTTCAGATTAATATTAATTTGTAAAGTTATACGTAACTTTTGATAAAGCAACTCTTGTGCCTCCTATATCGTTTACATGTAATGCAGTAAAAACCTTTTCATCTTGAAATAATCATGATGAATTATTATTCCTATTAAGACCTGAATGTCTGAGTGGTTTTACTTCTCCAAGTCAAATGAACAAGATTGCCCTGTTTCTTTTAATACCACTGATAATCTGTGTTGAAAAATAAAGATAGTTGCATCAAAATGACGTTGAAAATTGGTGTTTTTTAAGCATTCACACATGTCTGACATTAAATTTGATATGAATTATCCACATTTACAGCAGGTGTTCAAACAGTTAAACAATATGCAAAACATTTATTCCTTGTACACGTCAACTCATTAATAGAAACCTGGCTATCATTTAGCCCACTGTCGGCCCTTAATGGATTTAATCAGGCATTGCAAAGCAGCTAGCATACAGACAATCAAACATATCTATGCCCACAGCTCAACAGAACAAAACAGTCTAATGTAAACATCCTAAACAAATAGTAATATAAACATGTTTTATGATGGGGTGCATACCACACCCCAAAAGCCCCTTTTGCAACGCAGAATAAGGGTCACACAGTCCAAACTAAGTGTCTGATGTACACAGGAGCATATCAACTGCAGGTGGGTGTGACCTCTTCTGGCAGCCAACCTAGAAACAGGTCCATGGGTGTTCTGTGCTTGCAACTGAACATAAAAGGTGGGGCGAACCTGGTTGACACATGCCTGCACAGTGGAGCGACATGCATAAATAATCCCTCAAAGTACAACAGTGGTGTTAAAATTACCTTAATTGCAGGGAAATGTACATATTTGTACCTATTCATACCCAAATGTTATGAATATAAAACACAATACACAGCTGAGCCACATTATTATGACATTATTATTAGACGGTGACACAAGCTGGTGGTGGCAGCAATATGGTCAGGGGAATGTTTTCATGATATTCTCTGGACATACTCATCCATGTGGAAGGGACCTTCAACCGATTTGCAGATCACGTACACCTTACATGCTGATCTTCTTCTCTGGGACGGATGGGATCTTCTAGCAAGACGATGCTACACAACACACGACTAGAAATTTACAACATTGGTTGAAAGAGCTGACCAAGACTTCCAAGTTCTACCCTGGACCCCTAATTCCCCAGACTTGAATCCAACTGAGCATCTGTGGGACCACCTGGATGGTGGTGTTGGCTCTATGGATCCTCCTCCACGCTCCCTCCAGCAGCTGTGGGATGCACTGCAGTCACATGATAACTCCAGATACCTGTGACCACCTACCAGGACATTACTGAGTCTCCCAGTCCGTCTAGCTGCTGTCGGCGCACGACGGTCACTCTGGATATCAGCTGGTGGTCATAATAATGTGATTACACTGTGAAAAAATTCCACTGTAAAATAAAAGGTTTCGACCAGATTTTATGCATCTTAGAGTGTTAAATATCTAAACCCCTTCCTTATTACTTTGGAGGAAAATTTCAATAATTTTCTCAGGTATTTGTTGCAAACTGGCAATCCTGGCTGTCCTCCTCAAGCATTAGAATTTTCCTGGAAGCTACTTCTGTACTAAATATTGTATATAAGTTTTTTATATTTCTAAGTACATGTTTAATGTGTTTTAAAATAAATTTAAACTTGGTATGAGATGTACTAATGACCAGGCGTAACTAGGTATTGGTACTGGGTACTGATAAGCAGTATCAATAAGCAGTATTGGAACCTATATTGGTATCAATGAAATCCTAATATTACCCATCCATAAATATTAGTAACGTAAGTCATATAACTTATCATTTATCACAGACATCCAACTTTCAGTATGCTGTGGCAGGCAACCAAGGGAGAAAAGACTTTGTCAACATCCAAATATTTAAAGATCTTACTGCAAGGTGTGAGAGGTGGACTATAAGGTAGCTCATTAAAAGAGTAGTTAAAAGAATACATGCATGTTTACGGATGCTAATGTGACGTTATATCCACTTTCTTCCCTGCCTGACTCTGTCATTTGTTTACGTCTCTGTCATTTTCCATGTGCTTATGCAAGTTTTGGTTTCTTAGCTCCTCCTTGTCTCCGCCTTGTTGTCACGCCCATCACCTGCTCCCAGTTTGTCTCCTCCCTGTCCCAGGTGTTCCCCGCTCCCATTATGCTTTTATACCTCAGTGTTTGTTCTCTTTGGCATCTAGCATCGTTAAAGCTTTGATGTTAAGGAGTTTTCTGGTTTTGTTGTTTTGTATTCCTGGTCCTGTACCAAGTATGGACTTTAATAAACCCAAGCTGTGTAAGTATCCACCGCTCCTCTACCTCTATTTCCACATTAGAGCTAATTTATGTGTTCCACCAGGCGATAATACAAAATCATTGCATGGTCAGAACCACATTGGGTGGTATAAAGATAATACAATATACTGACCATGTAAAAATGAAGACGATATTTAAAAATGATCTTGTAAGCAGGTTAACAGATTGGTTTAGTTTCATGCTGATGAGAACTCTTGAAGTCTTTCACCTCTGGTGATGTTTACCACTCAGAAGGACTTTCAGTTTGAATGGTCACATAACTAACCACACAGTGTTACCGCAGTATCCTGTAAACAGCAGCACTATCTTGTAGATGAGGTTTAGCAAGGTGGTTTAGCTTCATGCTGATGAGAACTTCTGTGTCTATGCCTGAGAATGTCTTGTGAGAACGCTCACTCGAATAACCACATGGTCTTACTGTGGTATCCTGTAAACAGCTGCGCTAAAGCTTCTTGCTGGGAAGAAGTTTCTTGCACTTTCAAAAATCTCTGTTGGCTGGTGATGTTTACTTTCATTTGTTATTATGAGAAATGTTCCAGATGTGCACTCTCTGTATATAATACTGTATGAATGATGTGTTCGCTCTAATAAAATAAAAAAAAAATTTAAAAAAAAAAATTTAAAATAAAAAGTTTTATTTTATTGTGTGAATTCAACATTCATAAACTCAAAAAATAGAAAAGTGAAGGAGACAGGGAAAAAGAGCGAAGGAGTAAATGGGGAAAAAAAGAAATGAGAAGACACAAAAGGCAAATTAAAAAAGAATAAGAGATGAATAAGAAAAGAGAAAGAATGAAGTGAGAATGAGAAAAGAGTGAGTGCTCTGTCAAATGATTAAAATAATTAATCACTATTAATGGCGTTATGAAAAAAAAACTTGGGCTAGGCAGAAGGACCACACCTTAACTCCTCCTCACCAACATTACATGCTCTATATAACTAGAAGTTTGGATTAGTAATTATGAGAAAATCAGACCTGATTCAAGTGAAGCACCAAAGTGACTGAGAATAACTGAAAGTACTCCTATAAACAACAGCAGCTATAAAGCACTTCCCTGCTCCTTTTTGTAAATGTAACAAAGGACTTTGGTCATAACACTGAAAAAGCTGAAAAGCTATTGGTCACTGGAATTTTTTTTTTTTTTTTTTTTAACTTTCCTTGTTGTCTTAAAGAACACATACCTAAGAAAAAAAAATCCTAAAAATTAATTTCTAAAAAGAACTAACTCTCGTTAGCTGAATGGCTGAACAAGCGAGTGAGGGAAAGAGATAAATGAGAAAGTGAGTACATGAGTGAATAAAGAAATAATGAGTGAGTGATTGAGTGAGAGAGGGCATGAAAGAGACGCGGTCATGAGAAAAAGAGATAATAGGTGAGTGAGATAATGTGTCAGTGAGTGAGACAGTGAAAGACATAATGGGTTTTTTTAAAAAGTGAAACTTGACTATAACACTACCAGAAAGTATGAGATTGTCACTATAAACGCTGAATATAATTTTTATTTTAGATTAAAGTCCACTTGGAATAATTTATTACACCCTGTCCTGTACCATATATATTTAAGACCAGGTATTATTTAGGTGGCGGATCATTCTCAGCACTGAGGTGACACTTTTCCACATCCTGTATGTTATCAAGCAATTTACATTTTATTATAAATAAGTGAAGGAAGACAATCTCAGTTTATAACATGTTCCTGGAGTCGGTCAATAACAAAATACTGTTACAGTGGCTCCCTCTACTGATTAAACAAGCAAACGGCTCCTACTCCAGTTCTCTAAAGCACAAATTCTGCCTGCGACGCTTGTACAAATTTAAGGACTTCCTGCCCCAACAAACCAGACTCATCTAAAATTAAACTTCTCACAAGGTGGGAACAAACAAAAGAGGCCAGAAGTCTGAAACCTACCAATGATTGGTACAGTAGGCTTTGAGTTTGATTTTGAGTTTGATTTACCGCCTAAACCTAATAACTTGTGATAATCTTTGACATCACCATGAAACTTTTCTTTGCAGAAAAGTTTTTATTTGGCTACACTAGAGGGATAAACTACCTGTTTTGCCATAGCATCTCAATGGGATTAAAGTCAAGACTTTGGGTTCAAAATTGCTCCAAAACCTTTTTTTTTTCTTTTGAGCTGTCCAGACTTGGACATGCTTGTGGGATCATTGTCCAGCTACCCTATTTAAATGTGTTTTAGGTTTAGGTCACAAACTATTCAGTGAACATTCTACACAGGGGTTGGACAATGAAACTGAAACACCTGTGATTTTAGTGTGGGAGGTTTCATGGCTAAATTGGACCAGTCTGGTGGTCAATCTTCATTAATTGCACATTACACCAGTAAGATCAGAGTGTGAAGTTCAGTTAGCAGGCAAGAGCACAGTTTAGCTCTAAATACTGCAATAACACAACATTATGGGACATACCAGAGGTCAAAAGAGGACAAACTGTTGGTGCACGTCTTGCTGGTGCATCTGTGACCAAGACAGCAAGTCTTAGTGATGTATCAAGAGCTACGGTATCCAGGGTAACGTCAGCAGACCACCGAGAAGGACCAACCACATCCAACAGGATTAACTGTCTGAAAGGGATGTTGGGTTCTAACCCAGATTGTATCCAAAAAACATAAAACCACGGCTGATCAAATCACGGCAGAATTAATTGTGCACCTCAGCTTCCTGTTTCACCAGAACTGTCCGTCAGGAGCTCCACAGGGTCAGTATACACGACCGGGCTGCTATAGCCAAACCTTTGGTCACTCGTGCTAATGCCAAACGTCGGTTTCAATGGTGCAAGGAGATCAAATCTTGGGCTGTGGACAATGTGAACCATGTATAGTTCTCTGATGATCCACCTTTACTGTTTTCCCCACATCCGGGAGAGTTACGGTGTGGAGAAACCCCAAAGAAGCGTACCACCCAGACTGTTGTATGCCCCGAGTGAAGCATGGGGGTGGATCAGTGATGGTTTGGCCCAATACTTGGGCTAGATGGGCACGTCACTGCCAAGGACTACCGAACCATTCTGAAGGACCATGTTCATCCAATGGTTCAAACATTTTATCCTGAAGGCGGTGCCGTGTATCAGGATGACGATGCACCAATACGCACAGCAAGACTGGAGAAAGATGGTTTGGTAAAAATGAAAGTGAAGTTGAACATCTCCCATGGCCTGCACAGTCACCAGATCTAAATATTATTGAGCCACTTTGGGGTGTTTTGGAGGAGCGAGTCAGGTAACGTTTTCCTCCACCAGCATCACGTAGTGACCTGAACACTGTCCTGCAAGAAAAATGGCTTGAAATCCTTCTGACCACTGTGCAGGACATATATATATATATATATATATATATATAATATATATATATATATATATATATATATATACACATATATATACAGGGGTTGGACAATATATAACATAAACGCAAGAGCTAAAGAGTAACTTCAAAGTACATATGATATTTTATTCTAATTTTATATTTTCACAATAATTTATAATTCTACTATTGTAGAATTCTAAGTCTCAAGCATGATGTCACTGAGAGGAGGTGAAGTCTGTCTCTAGCGCTGTGTTCAGCTGTACAAAAACAGATTCGGATTGTACTGATAACACATTCACCTGATCGCAGCATTGGATGAGAAGCAGAGGATGAGCAGTAACTGTAGAAGACTTTCAGATTGTAAAGGGGGCAAAGTTAAAGGCTAAGCACCACATATTGACACCCCTGGTGATTTAACATTGTTTTAGATAATGGAAATATATAAACATGACCTAAAATGAAATTCGCTGCTTAATTTGCTGTAAAATAGACGATTTTAATTAAATTGATGGAAAAACCCAAGCTCGCTACAGAAACCCTTGAATGCTACCGTGTGACGTCACTGGTGGACAACAGTAAACAGCACCGCAGTACAACACCATTATGACTGACTGGGACTGAGAATGTTCCAGAACTGCTTCTTCAGATTCTGATGATATTTCTGAATTTGAATTTGAAAGAGCTGTAATGTAGAAATAGACCACCATATCACTTAGTCCTGATACTTTTAGTCAAACCCCACCCACAACAGCAGCTCATCCTGAGTGTAAACAGTATTTAGCTAAATAACCAACATCATTCATGACAACAGCCTAGCAACCAGCTACACTCAGATATAGAGGTAGCTATTGTAGTAAATATGATTAAAGTGAACTCGCTCTCATACGACTCTATACATCTTCATAATTCAGCTACGTTAGCTTAGCATAGCTTGAGCCACCGAACTTAGCAAGTAAAGTTAACATTAGCTAACATCAGCTAAAGCAGGCTCAGTAACTGAGCTTACCCGGTTTACCTCCACGTACACGGAGGCTCCTGAACTCCTCTCGCTGGTTTCCTTACACGCCCATATTGTCGTGTAAGCCTACGTCCCATAGTTGTGATAATCTTCAGGAGTGAAATGATCACTACCTGGTCACTGGTTTGTTTTCTTGGTGGTTCTTATATCTGCTGCTCGATAGCAGCTCATTTACTTTCAGCCATTAGACTCATCCACACCAACATGGAAAGATTAACAAGTAGCATGGGAGGCACCGCTAACATTAGCCTTCACAAGACTTCTCCACACAACTCAACGTCTGAACTGATATCTTTCTGGTACATGTACTCTCTCTCTCTCTCGCTCTCTCTCTCTCTCTCTCTCTCTCTCTCTCTCTCCAACCATTTACCCCAGATAAAAAAAAGGGAAGCATTTTTGCACAAAGCATTGCACTAATAACTCTACTACCTCACTGGACTCTATCTATTACACATTGCACAATTTGCACACTACCAGCAATTATTTATTATTCTCTGTCTGTACTGTGTTGTGTTCTGTCTGTACTGTGTTGTGTTCTGTCTGTACTGTGTTGTGTTCTGTCTGTACTGTGTTCTGTCTGTACTGTGTTGTGTTCTGTCTGTACTGTGTTGTGTTCTGTCTGTACTGTGTTGTGTTCTGTCTGTACTGTGTTGTGTTCTGTCTGTACTGTGTTGTGGTGTGTCTGTACTGTGTTGTGTTGTGTCTGTACTGTGTTGTGTTGTGTCTGTACTGTGTTGTGTTCTGTCTGTACTGTGTTGTGTTGTGTCTGTACTGTGTTGTGTTGTGTCTGTACTGTGTTGTGTTCTGTCTGTACTGTGTTGTGTCTGTACTGTGTTGTGTCTGTACTGTGTTGTGTTGTGTCTGTACTGTGTTGTGTTGTGTCTGTACTGTGTTGTGTTGTGTCTGTACTGTGTTGTGTTCTGTCTGTACTGTGTTGTGTTGTGTCTGTACTGTGTTGTGTTGTGTCTGTGCTGTTATGTGTTCTGTCTGTACTGTGTTGTGTTCTGTCTGTACTGTGTTGTGTTCTGTCTGTACTGTGTTGTGTTGTCTGTACTGTGTTGTGTTCTGTCTGTACTGTGTTGTGTTCTGTCTGTACTGTGTTGTGTTGTGTCTGTACTGTGTTGTGTTGTCTGTACTGTGTTGTGTTGTGTCTGTACTGTGTTGTGTTGTGTCTGTACTGTTTTGTGTTGTGTCTGTACTGTGTTGTGTTGTCTGTACTGTGTTGTGTTCTGTCTGTACTGTGTTGTGTCTGTACTGTGTTGTGTTGTCTGTACTGTGTTGTGTTGTGTCTGTACTGTTTTGTGTTGTGTCTGTACTGTTTTGTGTTGTGTCTGTACTGTTTTGTGTTGTGTCTGTACTGTGTTGTGTTGTGTCTGTACTGTGTTGTGTTCTGTCTGTACTATGTTGTGTTCTGTCTGTACTGTGTTGTGTCTGTACTGTGTTGTGTTCTGTCTGTACTGTGTTGTGTTCTGTCTGTACTGTGTTGTGTTCTGTCTGTACTGTGTTGTGTTCTGTCTGTACTGTGTTGTGTTGTGTCTGTACTGTGTTGTGTTGTGTCTGTACTGTGTTGTGTTGTCTGTACTGTGTTGTGTTGTCTGTACTGTGTTGTGTTGTGTCTGTACTGTGTTGTGTTGTCTGTCCGTACTTGTTTGTTTGTGTTGCACTTGTGTCTGTATGCACTGTCTATGTTGCTCCATGGTCCTGGAGGAACGTTGTTTCGTTTCACTGTGTACTCTGTATGTAGTTGAAATGACAATAAAACCCACTTGACTTGACTTGACTTGATATCTCCATAAGGTTTGCCATTATGTTGGTGCCAATCCAGGAGTTGTTTCTGTACATATATTTATTCAGACACGTTTACCAGATTTCTCCTGCACGTCTCTCTCTTCTCTCCATCAGGTCAGTAATGGAGATATTGAGAATAGTTCTGCTGGGAAAAAGAGGAGCATGAAAGAGTTCAGCAGGAAACACTGTCCTGGGCAACAAACCTTTCCACACAGCGCCCAGCTTACAAGGGGGTGACCCCACGTGCTCCTCTTGGTGCTGCCAGTTGGGTGTTCCACCAAAGATGAGATTGACACAGCCAAGCAGATCCTGGAGGTTTTCGGAGAAGAAGCCAGCAAATACACAATGGTGTTATTCACCAAAGGAGATGATCTGGAGGAAAAGATTATAGAAGAGTACTTGCAAGGTGTCCAACCAGACCTGAAGAAAGTCATAGAGATCTGTGGAGGAAGATACCACGTCTTCAACAACAGGGACAAAATGAGCCACAAAAAAAGTGTCCACTTTACTGGAGAAGATCAAAAGAATGGTGGAGGGGAATGAAGACAAATACTACACAAAAGCTATGTATGAGAAAGCTGCTGAGCATATAGAGAAAAGAAATACTTCACAGATAATTGTGGAGGAACGTAGGGCACAAATAAGAGGTTCAGATGTGGAATCAAATAATGGTCCAATAAACAGAAAGAAAGAGGAAGGAAAACTTTGTGGAGTCAGTGAAAGAGAGCCAGAGGGAGGAAGAGAGAGAGAATCCTACTTAGGAGACAGAGAGGGCAAAGGTGAGAGGGCAGCAGTGAAGTTTAACCAGGAACTACACTGTGAAAAAGATCTAAATGAAGAGGAGAGGTACACGGTACACATTGCAAAATCCCCTGGTGGAAAATCCCTTTTAGAAAAATCCTGTGCTGATAAATTAGTACGCCGCGGTATAAAACCAGAAAAACACGACGCAGATCAACACAAGACAGAGCTCAAGTGGCAAAAGACGACATCAGAGCTGCAGAGATCCATTGAGAGGATTGAAAAGACATGGCTAAAAGAAAAAGCTGCACTGGAAAAAGAAATACACCAACTGCGAAAGAAGGTAGGAGAACAGAAGACAGAACTCGAAAAGGTAAAGAAGGAGCTTCAACATCAGCAGGTTAAAGCAGAAGCTTTCAAGAAACTGAGGCAAGAAGGTCAACGACAAAGGGAGGAGCTGGAGAAGCTGAGGAGGGAAAATGATGAGGACAGACAGAAAACGAAGCGGAGAAATAGCGCCCTCCAGAAACATTTTGACGAGCTTGAAAGAGCGATTGACACAAACAAAGACATGGATTTAAAAATAACTCTCCAATGTTTTTTGTTACAATTAAAGAAAAATATTCTTCATCCAAAATAACTGTACAGATACATAGAAACAGACGGCACCGTGGTGTAGTGGTTAGTACGGTGGTGTAGTGGTTAGTACGGTGGTGTAGTGGTTAATACGGTGGTGTAGTGGTTAGTATGGTGGTGTAGTGGTTAATACGGTGGTGTAGTGGTTAGTATGGTGGTGTAGTGGTTAATACGGTGGTGTAGTGGTTAGTATGGTGGTGTAGTGGTTAATACGGTGGTGTAGTGGTTAGTATGGTGGTATAGTGGTTAGTATGGTGGTGTAGTGGTCAGTATGGTGGTGTAGTGGTTAGTATGATGGTGTAGTGGTTAGTATGGTGGTGTAGTGGTTAGTATGGTGGTGTAGTGGTTAGTATGGTGGTGTAGTGGTCAGTACGGTGGTGTAGTGGTTAGTATGATGGTGTAGTGGTTAGTACGGTGGTGTAGTGGTTAGTATGGTGGTGTAGTGGTTAATACGGTGGTGTAGTGGTTAGTATGGTGGTGTAGTGGTTAGTATGGTGGTGTAGTGGTTAGTATGGTGGTGTAGTGGTCAGTACGGTGGTGTAGTGGTTAGTATGGTGGTGTAGTGGTTAGTATTGTGGTGTAGTGGTTAGTATGGTGGTGTAGTGGTCAGTACAGTGGTGTAGTGGTCAGTATGGTGGTGTAGTGGTCAGTATGGTGGTGTAGTGGTTAGTATGGTGGTGTAGTGGTCAGTATGGTGGTGTAGTGGTCAGTATGGTGGTGTAGTGGTCAGTACGGTGGTGTAGTGGTCAGTATGGTAGTGTAGTGGTTAGTATGGTGGTGTAGTGGTCAGTATGGTGGTGTAGTGGTTAGTATGGTGGTGTAGTGGTTAGTATGGTGGTGTAGTGGTCAGTATGGTGGTGTAGTGGTCAGTATGGTGGTGTAGTGGTCAGTATGGTAGTGTAGTGGTCAGCACTGTCTCCTCACAGTAAGATGATCTGGGTTGGATTCCCGGTCCGGGTGGTTCTGTGTGGAGTGTGTATGTTCTCCACACTCCACACTGTTTCTTAGACCACACTAAGAAAGTCAACAGTGTGAGATTTATGAGCATTTAAAGTGGACATAAAACACTGAAAGTATTTGGTATAATTCACAAGATGTATTTTCACTCTAAAGATTTCACTCAAATCTTATAAGTTGAACACTTGTCAGTGAAACTGAATTAAAATAATAAGCAATCTAAATGTCATTTTCCAAGCAACTGTAGCGCCATCTTTTCCCAGCGCTGGGTGTGACGTCACGAGATTGGTTCAGGAACACCTAGTTGAAATAAACTACTAGTGTACATTAGTTTCTTAATGGATAATAAAAGTCAAACCAAAAATCAATGCAAAGGGGGGAACTTTTGTATTGCCCCTGGGTGCAGCAATGAATTGGGTGAAGAAAGAGAGAAAGATTGTTCACTTTCATATCTTGCCTCTTAAGCGGACAGCGGTTCTTCGGCGTTGGCTAGCAGCGCTGAAGTGCGAGAATCCTATGGTTAGCCACAATGCTAGGATATGTAGTGAGCACTTTTTAGACGAGGACTATGTGGAGGAGAGGGTTTTTGAGTCTGGAGTATTAGTCGTCCGCCGCACAAACAACCTGAATCCAAGGCTGTTCCCTCCGTTTTTAACTTTTCCTCTTACCGGCTGGGATGTACAGACCGTCCGACTCAGGGTACGAGGAAAGCAGTAGCTGTGAGCCACAAGGAACGTCGCGCCACCCAAGCAGAGCAGCAAGAGGTACAATCTAGCTATATAAGCTGACAGTTCACAGGTGGACAGTGTTGTTTTGACTTTTTCCTCAGTAAAGGACTGCCATATATTGTATGATACACATTCCACTAAACTATTAAAACTCTTGCTTTCTTACCGTAGCAGAAGACAGCAGGAGTCAGATCTTACATAATCAAATTTCCCAAAGCACACTTCCGCCGACTTTACATGCTAAATAGTTAAATTTATATAAACCTAGCTAGGTAGCTGGATGACATTACCTGCTGTTGACGGGCCGCTCCAGGGTTTTCACACAGACTTGGTGTAGAGAGAGCATAGACACCTCCAAAACATCTCGCTTACAGCAGAGCATCTGATAAGTTCGGCTCAGGGTTATGTAGAGAAGGTCTCTGAGCAATTGGTCCATGTTAGCCTCCTGACAGCAAGTCGACTCGGTTGCAGTCGGCATTGCAGTGCAGTGACCGCACCTGCACCAGGTAGTGTTACCGACCCTCTCCACCTGTACGGGAGCCGCTGGCTGCTCCTCTGTACAAATCAGAGTTTGTACCACTAATCTCCTTCTCCTCACCGGCTCGAACGCATAAGCCATTGGGTTTCTAGGAATCTGATCAAAACCCCTTTTAGCTTCTTCTTCCATAGCGTGGCAAACAAGCTCTTTTCCTAAACCGTGACTGCTATGCTCCTGGGCAATGTTCAATCAACCAAACTCGTGACGTCATCAACTCTGGCGCACTGGCGCAAAAGCATAGGGTAGTAACAAACTTAAATATATTCTAATTTAACATGTAAACATTTTATATGAAAAATTTCCCTCACAAATATATTTCATCATATTTAATTCTGTAGAAAACCCATACAAACAGAAATGTTTCATGCCCACTTTAAAAAGCAATAAAAGAGATGCTACACATGATTTGAACTGCTGACATATATTGCCGGTTCCCGTATGAATTTGTGGAATAAGGTGACATAATTGTTGAGACACGGCGTGTAAACGAATAAACATATCATTGTTGTCTAAAGAAAAACAAGTACCTCCAAAATGTCATGTTTATAGGAGACAGCCATTAATGTAACCAGTCAGTGGAACCAGAAACTATTTTGGAGCATTTCTATTGGTCCTGTCATCATGAAATGTTTATACAATGTAAACAGCAGCTGTTGCGTTCAAATGATGTAGAAAAACAAAATCCACAAAAAATTCTTTATGGACGGTTAAATTAAAGTTTACATTAAATTCCCTGCATTGCCCGCTGTTATAACTGACTCTTCTTCAACAGGATGGACTGCTTTATTTCTCCCTAAGTATAAAACTCTCAAATAAATCCAAATTTCTAATCTAATAAAAGACTGAAATTATGTTTAGTTGAAAATTATAATGGTGTTAAATAAATTCACTCATTGTCGACTTTAAAATAATAACTACTGGTCTTGGTCAGAATGAGCTTATTAGGCTCCAATATTTCTCTTTAAACATATTAAATGTTATTTAAGCGTCTACCTAAACACAGATTAGTTGTTTGTTGAACAGATCAGTTGTTTGTGTGCTTCCCTTGTAAATAAACACATCGTCTGCATTTTATGTATGTTCAGCAAATGTGCCCAGATTATTACAGGACGGCTGCCTGGCACCTCTACAGGTAAACCCTAGAACTCTACCTGTTTCAAATGGCTGCATTTAACTTTGTTGGAGTCCTTCAAAAGTCAGAAATGCTATCAGACTTTAGATTATTCTGAGAGCTGGTTATAGCTGATCCAGCTATAATCATTCCAACCACCTCTTTTCTCATAGTGCACTAGAATATACAAATATTTATGATGGTCCTTATTTTTAAGTCTTTATTTAAACAAGTAGGTTTACGTCTGTTTTACACTCAAATGTTTGACTTTACAAATCTTTGTGGACTGATAGGCTGTTTGTAGCATTAAATATAAAAATAACAAAAGGATTCAAATGGAGTTTTAAAATATATTTCCCAACATTATACTTTTGACATACACATTTAAATGGAAAAATTATACACATTTAAATGGAAAAATTATTTCCCATAATTATTTTCCCCGCACTGCAATGAACATTTTGGGGGCTATTCTCAGCCCAGCAGTGACACTTTAGTTTAAAATTAGTTTTTACACACAATGCTAAAATTTGCTGCTGATTAAATGTGAGTGCATATAGACAGAGAGACAAATAATAAAATTCTCCTGTACAGTAAATAAATGTTTTACAGAGCTGATATTTAATTGTCTAATATTTACTTAGTAAAACTTATTATAAACAAGCGTTGACAGAACCTACAGCCTCTAAAATTCCTAGACTAAACTCCTTTCCCACCACCACCATAAAGCCTTTATTTACTGATAATACATATATCACATTCCTGGAATCTGTTTTCAGTAATAAACTATCACAGTGGCTCCCTCTACTGACCAACCACTCAAACTCAAATTAATTTTTGTATGATGATGTATTTCTATACATATTTAAGTCTTTGTGTTGAAGGTTGTGATTTTTATACATGTTGGGCATAAATTTGTGCACATTTTTAACATGGTTGAATTTTTAATTTTGAAACTATGTTTCTTATTAATCTATCCTATTCTTTATATTATCCATTATCCGAGATGCATGTGTTAACAGACTCTCTGCAATAGAGGTGTTTAATAATAATAAGAAGAAGAACATATGTTTTTCTGGTTTTCTGTCTTTCTTTGTGTGTGTTGCAGTGTTTTGTGCAGGTAAACATTCTGTAAGGTTATAAAGCCCAAAGTTACATGCCAGAACCAGAAACCACTTTTCTCAGCTGCCTTGCTGGAAATGAGGTGATGTGGATCTTGTAACACAGTTACCACCACTGTAAACACCACCACCACCACCACCACCACTGGCATCACCCCAACCAGTGTAAACACCACCACCACCACCACCACTGGCATCACCCCAACCAGTGTAAACACCACCACCACCAATGTAAACATCATCACCACTGTAGACATCACCACCAATGTAATCATCATCACCACTGTAAACATCACCACCACTGTAGACATCACCATTACTGTAAACATCATCACCACTGCAAACATCAGCACCATCTTTGCTCCATGATGTCATTATTTTCTAATGTCTGTAGTATATTTAAAGCCCTGTCTACTAATTTTTAATGACTCTGTTCTTACTGTTATCACCAGTTAGTGATACATTTACTCTGAGTTAGCAGAAAAAAACATTTTGGTCTTTTCTGTTAAGAGACTTTTCAAATAATTTTTTTCCCGTTGCCAGTTTTAGGACTGAAACTGATACAGATTGAGGTCCTTGGAGCATTTTGTTTAAGTGAAAATAGACTAAGCAATGCCAGAACAGTACAAGAGCCCCAAATCTGATAGACAACACATCATTTAGTAGGCGAGATCCACTTTTGGGAGTTGAGATTGTTTGGAGGCCCTGTGGATCAGTGTGAGGACCATTGCTTTAAAAGCACTCTTTGTTAGGGTCGCATACAAATTTACAATTGATTGATAATAATAATAATAATAATAATAATAATAATAATAATTCACCTGTTTTTACAACACAGAAAATTGCGGGAACACAAATAATATTCAGATTTAATATAATTAAGTACAACTTAGATTTAGTATATTTGTTTGATTATTAAAGAAATTGCGTTATTTCATTTTTAAAATCAGTTGTAAATGCTGTAAATGTTGACTCTAGACTTCTTGCTGTGGTTCTTGCTGGTGATCTCCACTGTGTGGGGCTGGATACTAACTCAGATCATGAGCCTGATGTCACACAAAGGAGGCGGAACCTGTCGTTAGTGTGGTGATCAGTCTAAGCGTTCATGTTTCACTGATAACACAAACATTCACCTGAACACAGCGTTTGAAGAGAAGAATCAGCAGGTACTGTACTAGACCTTCAGACATCAGATCAGATTTTATTAGAGATTTCATTAAAACACTTTTATACAGTTAAACTGTAACTTGTGATTTAGCATTTTAGTCATACCTCTGATTAATTTTGCCTTTATTACACCACATTTATTTAGATGATTTAATTGAGAACTTTTTACTTATTAATAAATATTTTAACAACTTACTAATTATTATTAAAATAATTTATTCATTTTTTTACAATTATATGTAGTATCAAGTGAGTACAGACAAGGCAGTATGCATAATTCAGCATCAATGAACACAAAAAATGATGCCGAGTGTAATATAGTTTATTTATGATGGTGATGATGATGAGGAGGAGGATAGTTGGTCAGTAGCATATCATTGCTGTTCAAAGAAAAACATGTATCTCTTTCAGGAAAGGCTGAAAACCCTTTTTAATGTAAGTTAATGGAACCATTTTTCCAAGTGATTTTGGAGCATTTCTATTGGTCCATTCATCATGATTGTTTCACACAATATAAACGGTAGCTAATGAGATAAAAAAAATGGAGATAGTGACAATGTGGTATTATATGAACATCACAAGTTATTACAATTATATTCCCTTATTAAATGAATAAATCTACAGTAAATGCATGAACATTAAAAAGGGGGTAAACAAAGAGCAACACAACTAAACACCAAATAATATCTAAGCAGTTAAAGTACTATTGACCTTGAACATCACCTTCTCCTCACAGTGGGAGATAATTACTTTCATCATTTTAACTTCTACACTTCTAAAATGTCTAGTTGTTATAAGTATAAACATATCTGACTAGCAGCCTGGGTGGCTAGCATTACTCAGAGCGGCCCATCTTGGCAAGCACTAGAAGAGAGGGTCTTTTATCATTATTAATGTACTGAAATAAATCATTACAGCAAAAGTGTACTAAATAAACTTTACTAGAGAGATGGAAAGAGATCTGGAAGACCTGCCCGTGTGTATTAATGCCTGCACCGGCCAGATTCAACCACTAGTCAGGTCTGCCTGCACCCACAACATCTAGTGAAAACCATCTGCAAAACCTAGCACTGTGCCCACCTGTACCCGCCTGCTTCAACCGCACAACATGCCCACCTGCACCCACCTGGTTCAAACATACTAGCCCACCTGCACCCACCTGCTTCAAACATACAAGCCCACCTGCACCCACCCACTCCGACCATATGACATGCCCACCTGCACCCGCCTGCTTCAACATTTCAACGCGCCCACTTGCACCCACCTGTGCCCACACACTTCAGGCGTACAACATGCACACCCACCTGCTTCAAACGTACAAGCCCACCTGCACCCTACCGCTTCAATTGTATAACATGCCCACCTTCATACCAGATTACTCCTGCACGTCTCTCTCTTCTCTCCATCAGGTCAGTAATGGAGGTGTTGAGAATAGTCCTGCTGGGAAAGAGAGGAGCAGGAAAGAGTTCAGCAGGAAACACTCTCCTGGGAACCAAACCTTTCCACACAGCGCCCAGCTCACAGGGAGTGACCCAGGCTTGCTCCATGAGCACCAGCACTATAAATGGACATAGGATCTGTGTTGTGGACACTCCTGGATGGACTGACCTCAGTCTGACTGAGGCTGAAACCATACAGGAGATTGTAAAATGCATTAATATCTCAGACCCCGGACCCCATGTGATCCTCTTGGTGCTGCCAATTGGCCGCTTCACCAAAGAAGAGATTGACACGGCCCAGCAGATCCTGGAGGTCTTCGGAGAAGAGGCCAATAAATACACAATGGTGTTATTCACCAAAGGAGATGATCTGGAGGAAAAGACTATAGAAGAGTATGTGGAAGGCATCCATCCAGACCTGAAGAAGGTCATAGACATATGTGGAGGAAGATACCACGTCTTCAATAACAGAGACAAAGAGAACCGTGAGCAAGTCTTCACTTTACTGAAGAAGATCAAAGGAATGGTGAAGAAGAATGAGGGCAGATACTACACAAGGGCTAAGTTCCAGAAAATGGAAGAAGAAATGGAAGAAAAAAGAAAAATGCAAAAGATTTTACAGACAGCGATAGAAGATACGATCAAAGTACAAGAGAGGAATTCAGCAGTGAAATCTTATGATGGGGTCATTAGCAGACAAAGTCCAGAGAAACAACAGCATCCTGATAGAGAAGAAAGAAGAAAGAGGAAGGAAGAAGACCACAAAGCTCACTTAAAGAAAGAAAGTGAGGTGCTGCCACTGAACCAGAACACAATGTTATGCTCTAACGAAGAACAGAAACAGCCTTCACCATCCCACAGTGAAGACCCCCAGAGCCACGGTGCAAAATCAGGAAATATCAGCAGAGATGTGCTGGAGATGGAGTGGTCAAACAAACAGGCAGAGCTGCAGAGTCTCATTGAGAACATTGAGGCCGCATGGCTGAAAGAAAAAAGTGGCCTGGAAAAAGAAATGCACCGTCTGCGAAAGACGCAAGAAGCAGAGCTTGAAAAGGTAAAGAAGGAGCTTCAGCTTCAGCAGGATACAGTAAAAGCTCTCAGTTATGAAGTTCAGCAACAAAAGGAAGAACTTGAGAGACTGAGGAGGGAAACTATCGAGGAGAGAAAGAAGATGAAGCAGATAAACAGTGCAGTGTAGTGCTCTTTAATGAGATGAAAAGAGAGATTGTTATGAACAAAGACTTCGAAAAAATTGTGTCACAATTAAAGAAACAGTTTTCAAAACAAACAGACCTTTGACGTGATCCCCACGCTGACTGTAGTCCCCAAATCATAAGAACGTATAATTAAACCCAAACTGTACTAATGTAACTTTATGTAAGTGTGCTGTGTGTTAATAAAGGTAAACACCCCTAAATGTACTTGTTTCTTTTATTTTTAATTATTTTAAATGAATTATTTTTGTAAACGGACATTACAGAACAGGAAGTATGTTCTCTGCATTTGGAAACATAAATGCATGTATTTCACATTAGCATCAAGAGTTAATATAAATATATGAATTAATATATATTTTTTTGTATTCCAACTGAGAACCTGCCTGCTAAATTCAAGGATATGCATAAAACCCAACTTCAACTGTAACAATACCTTCACCTACCTGTGTACAGGTAACCTGTAACAATATCGTCACCTACCTGTGTTCAGGTAACCTGTAACAATATCGTCACCTACCTGTGTTCAGGTAACCTGTAACAATATCGTCACCTACCTGTGCACAGGTAACGGTAGTAGCTGTAATTGTAGAACTATAAAGTGCTCCTATATGATCAGTGGAGCTGATACAGTGGACAGAAATTGTAGATACAGGGAGGTGGTTTTTGGAATTCTTTATTCTTCTTGGAATTCTTTATTCTTCTTTATACTTCTTTGCTGGAATTCTTTATTCTTCTTTATCTATCTATGTATATTTTAGTCACTGATCAGCAGCTTTTATCAAACTTTCAGTTCTATGGTAGCTACCTGATGGTTTTTTTTTTTTTTAAATTAAAGCTTCAGCTGTAGTCCCCTACGTCAGACGCATCCACCTTTACCATGAATAGTTCTTTGTGGTCAGGTAGTTGTACGACTGGTGGTAAAGCCAGTCGAACCTTAAGGCCTGTTGAGCCTCTGGCGTCCAATGGAATGGTCCTGGGGTCTTGTGTCACTTAAGGTAGTCAAGGGTGCCACCAGTGTTGACACTGCGCACAAGCTGCTGAACGAAGTTTGCAAACGACTGGACCTGCTGTAACGAGGTGGGGAATGGCCAGTCAAACCAGTCCAACAGCTTTGTGAAAATGGATGCCTCCTGAAGTGCCTCAAAGGTTGTCTGCATGAAGGTTGTACATGTTATGGAGCCGCTTCTGATCGGCCCAGGCACGTCCCTTGGAACATCCCTTGGCACAGAGGGCCCCAAGCATAGAGGAACCTGGTGGACCAGTCTATTCGAGGGTTGTGGTGCTCCAGCCTAGGATAACCCAGCACAGGTCGTAAATCGGGACTTTAGTCAAATATAACTGAATCTGTACATAAGATTCATCCGCATTGACAGTGGGGAAGCAGGAGGGTTGTTGCTCAAGCACAAGCACTGGAGAAGAAATCCCCTGCACCCACTCTGGCTCCCTAGCATAGCGCTCAGGGATGGCAACCTGAAAGTCAACCCCCTCCTGATTAGGCTCAGGAGGAGGGGGTTGCTCCAGGGAAGGGCTAGGTACTGCAGAGCGGGAGACTTATTCTGTGCTTCTACCAGTAGTGTCATCTGCTGCAGCATTTGTTGCATTCATTTTTCACAGAATTTAGCTCGACTGGCTTCATGACGGTCACACCTTTCTGTCACAAGGTGAGTTGACAAGGGGGAGGGTTGTGTTTGTGTGTTTTGTATGTGTTGTATTGGGAAAAGAGGGTGCTTGTGCTTTCCATATCAGCCACTAGCAAAACTATTAAAACAGACTAAAACGGTGCAACAATAAGGAGGTAGGACAGGGGTTGATATACCGGGACTGATGTTAACTAGGAATAAGATAAAAGCATTGGCGCAGAAACCGGGGGTGATGGGGGGGACATGTCCCTCCCAATGTCAGAGACAGGTAAATTTGTCCCACCCAAAAATTAAACCACAGAAAAGCAGAAACTGTTTAAAATTATTTTATTTTTTGGCAGCCTTGGTGATTTATACACTGTGTTTGTTGTTAGCAACAGGCTCTGGTTGTTAGGTTGGGGGGTGGGTGGGCGGAGGCTTTAGCCTCGCTGGAGCTTGAGGTAACTAAAGGCAACTTTAAACGCAAGGTCAGTGATGGGAGCAATTAATAACAACAATGAACATATATACGGCAATAAAACAGCTTTAGTATAATGCGTTGTTATGGTAACAGAATCTGAGGGTTTGGGTTAGCTAACGTTTATATTACTTTAGTCAGAAAGGTACTCTGTTACATTAGTCTCTGGCCACGTCCCAAACTGCAGTCAGTAAACCTCAACATACATTGTTTTGTCACCAAAGAAAATAATATATTTTTTGGTTACATATGTATATAATCCAGACACTGCATGTGTCATAATTTAAAAGTTTTCTGACAGCAGTACCACGTAATGTGGAGCATCTTGTTTAGTTTGTAAAGTGATCTTTAATGGGATTTATCTAATAATAAACAGATGTACAGATAATGTTATATTTTGTTTATTTATTCGCAATTTACTGTAATTCCACAAATGTTGTTCTATGTCACTATACATACAGTGATTTACTACCTTACCTACAGTACTTACCTACCTTCATATTAGTAAATGTGTCCCCTCCCCTTTGTCAAACCCACTCCTATGCCCTTGGATACAAGTGTGAAAGGTTATACTCCAACACATGCTTTCAAGCCTGGAGGCCCACCATGCTCGGTGGCGGCTGTCAACCAGACTGCTGCTTTATCTGATGCACGACGACAGTGGATTCCTCCTTATTTATTTTCTCACTTCCTTTTTTTCACTTCAACTATCTGAATGCAGGTTGAATGAGCAGCCTTAGAGCGGTGTGAACAGCAGGCGGGGGGGCTCTCTAAACGCTGGAACTTGACTTGCATTTGTCAAAAGCACTCTGAACACAAGATGGCTCAGAAACAGACAAGTATGTGTCATGAACCTTAGTGACACTTTAGTATCAAATATGATTCTGCCTGTATTGTGCGTCACAAAAATCAAAGCAAAAACTTTTAGAAAACATTCAGACACTTACTTTCAAACGGGCCTTCGCCTCACCTAACACCAACCAGCTCTCCTGCAACACCCTCAACTTCATCACTGTGCCATCCAGATGTAGCAGCATAGAGATATAATAGGACTGTTTCAGTTCACACTCACCTTTTATAAAGCCTCTGTCAGAGACTGCCTCCGTCAGAGACTGCCACTACCAGTACAGGTTCTAAAGCTTTTACAATTCAGACTTTAAGAGCTTTTACTCTGAACTGGTCTAACTAAACTGTAAATACTGTTTGACCAGAGGAGGACGAGTCTCCCCTTGTGAGTATTGGTTCTTCCCAAGGTTTCTTCCTCCAGTCTTGATGGGGGTTTTTCTTGCCACCATCATCTCTGGCTTGCTCACAGGGGGCTACATGTTGTAGCTGTATGTTCTCAAACTCCTGAAAAGCTGCTTTGTGAGAACACTGTTGTAAAAAGCGCTTCACAAATAAACTTGAATTAACACCTATTTCTTGTTTAAACAGTTAGGAATAATGTGTCCACTTAAAAAAGCTACTTTACATTTTAGTGGTTAACATTCACTGGCGAACTGTCTATGGTGAACCCCACCTTCGCCAGATGATACTGGGATTGGCTCCAGCCCCCCGTGACCCCGACTAGCGGGATTAAGTTAATAGATAGATGGATGTTTAACATTCTGAAAGATTTCTGCAATTATTATATTGAAAAATACTGTTAGGCACATGTAAATGCATAAATTCTGGGTTTAATTAAGTTTCTTATTCATCTGCCTCAGATCAGCAGCAACAATCCTTAAGAATAGTCCTGGTTGGAAAAACGGGGGTTGGAAAGAGCTCTACAGGAAACACCATCCTTGGTAAAGATGCATTCTATAAAGAATCCTCTTCCAAGTCAGTGACAAAATTCTGCTTGAAAGCTGCTAATGTGGTTGATGGGAAGAACATAGAAGTGGTGGACACTCCTGGATGGTGTGATACGGAACTCTCAGAAGCAGAAATTGTGCAGGAAACAGTCAAGTGCATTGATATGTCCTGTCCTGGACCCCATGTGTTCCTGCTGGTGGTGCAGATTGGTCGGTTCACAGAAGAAGAAAAGATAACAGTAAAGAAGATTCAGGACGTTTTTGGGGAAGGAGCATCAAAATACATGATGGTTCTCTTTACAAGAGGAGATGATCTGGAGGGCAGAAGCATTGAGGACTTCCTTAAAGGCTCTGTGGATGACCTGAAGAACACTGTCTTCAGATCATGTGAGGGCCGCTATCACGTGTTCAACAACAAAGATAATAACCATCACCAAGTGTCTACACTCCTACAGAAGATCCAGGATATGGTCAACTGCAACGGAGGTAGCTGCTATACTAATGCAACATACCAGCTTCTGGAGACCTACAAGAAAAGAGAGTCTGAGCTGCAGCAGAAGGTTCGAGTGGCTGAGAAAGAGCTGAAACTCAGAATGGATGAATTGCTAAAAAAGGAGCAGCTCATGCAGCAAAAACAGAGGCAGCAGAAGAAAAGAGAAGCAGAGCTGAAGATGCATATAGCTCAGACGGAGGTTGAAAGGTTCTTGGAAAGGGCTCTACTGGCAGGAATGCTGGAGCAAATGGAAATTGAGCAACAGGAGAGGAGGAGACAAGCACAGCAGCAGCAGCAAAGAACATTAAGCGCACAGGTTACCAAACAACCCTTAGAGCAGCAGAAAAGGGAAGAACAAGCAGCACACAGAAGACAAATGCAGATAGAACAGCAAAAGCAACAGGCAGAGCAGGAAAGACACAGATGCCGTATGGAGGAAGAGGAGCTGAAGTTGCGAACTGCAGAGTCCCAGCACCAGCAGAGAATGAACGAGGAGCGGCAGAAGTTAGAAAGGACCAGAGCTCAAATATTAAGAGAGCACCAAGAGGAAATGCGCCGATTAGAGCATCAAAGAAGGCAAGCAGAGGCTGACAGGGAAGAATGGTTACGGAAGGAAGTTAAGAAGAAATCAAGGTGTTCTATATTATAAACACTTCTAGCTCGTACAGTCAACTTCAAATTAAAGTCTGTTTATTTAGGAACAGATGATCTACAGTGAATGACGGATGATTGATCAGATTAACATTGATTTGTAAAGTTAGAAGTGGTATTTAATAAAGCAACTCTTGTGCCTTCTATGATATCATGTACATGTCTTTTAATCTTAAAAAATATTATACTTCATTATACAAACTGTGAAACAAATCATTATTATTCCTATTAAGATCTGAATGTCTAAGTGGTTTTACGTCTCCAGGTCAAATGAACAAGATTACCCTGTTTCTTTAAGAACCTCTGATAATCTGTGTTAAAAAATAAAGATAATGTTCAAAATGTTCAGATGTTGAAAATGTTTATATATAAATATATGAGATAAAAATTGGTATAAATTATCTACATATGTAATACACTGTCAACAACGTTTTAGGACATAAAGTTAAACAGCTACACATCACATGTCTATTATGATATTCAAACAAACACTATTAATTTCCTTGTCTCGAGACTCCTACACAATTATAATGCAACCTCATAACAACTGTTTCAACTGGCTGCTTCTTTATTCATTAACAGTAGATTTTACACAAAACTGCTCAACAGCCTTGTCTCCCACCACCTGTACTGGGTCTAGGGGGCTTCTGTTCTTGTCTGCCGTCGAGGTGCTGCCGCCCCAGTAGAACACTCTGTAAAAGATGGCAGAGGCCACCACCATGTCAAAGAAGGTCCTCAGGCGTTTCCCCTGAACTCCAAATGACCTCAGTCTCCTCAGTAGGAGGAGTAGAGTCTGCTCTGGCCTGTCTTATAAAGTGCAGTGGTGTTAACTGACCAGTTCATGTGTTTAAAAGATACGATAATAGATACGAGTGCGCTTGAAGTTAGCGTGGTTAGCCATGTCTCTGTAAACACATGGCGCTACACTCCCGGTATTCCCTCTGTCATGCCTCACACAAGGCATCACAGCTGTGTTGCTAAGCGCTAACAGCTGATCCCTGGTGTAAACAATGGGCGCACAACATTCACATGAGATCTCCAGACTTGGTCATAAACAAAGAGAAAAATATTGCAAACTGTAAACACCATCACCACCACTGTAAACATCACCACCACTGTACACACCATCACCACTGTACACACCATCACCACTGTACACACCATCACCACCACTGTACACACCATCACCACTGTACACACCATCACCACTGTACACACCATCACCACCACTGTACACACCATCACCACTGTACACACCATCACCACTGTACACACCATCACCACCACTGTAAACACCATCATCACTGTAAACATAATTATCATCACCACTGTACACACCATCACCACCACTGTACACACCATCACCACCACTGTACACACCATCACCACCACTGTAAACATAATCACCACTGTACACACCATCACCACCACTGTAAACATCATCACCACTGTAAACACCATCACCACCACTGTAAACATCATCACCACTGTAAACATCATCACCACTGTAAACATAATCATCATCACCACTGTACACACCATCACCACCACCATACACACCATCACCACCACTGTATACATCATCACCACTGTAAACATAATCATCTTCACTACTGTAAACATAATTATCATCACTACTGTAATCACCACCACTGTAAACATCACCATCACCACCACTGTAAACATCACCACTGTAAACATAATCATCATCACCATTGTACACACCATCACCACCACTGTACACACTATCACCACCGTAAACATAATCATCATCACTACTGTAAACATCATCACCACTGTAAACATAATCATGACCACCACTGTACACACCATCACCATAAACACCATCACCACCACTGTAAACATTACCATCACCACCACTGTAAACATTACCACCACTGTAAACATACTCATCACCACTGTAAACATCACCAACACTGTAAACATTACCATCACCACCACTGTACACACCATCACCATCACTGTAAACATCATCACCACAGTAAACACCATCACCACCACCACTGTAAACAGCATCACCACCACTGTAAACATTACCATCATCACCACAGTAAACATCACCACCACTGTAAATATCACCATTACCACCACTGTAAAAATCACCATTACCACCACTGTAAACATCACCATTACCACCATTGTAAACATCACCATTACCACCACTGTAAACATTACCATCACCACCACTGTAAACATCACCATTACCACCACTGTAAACATTACCATTATCACCACTGTAAACATCATCAGCCCCACTGTAAACATTATCATCGCCACTCATCACTCTGGCTTGCTCACAGGGGCTAAAATGTTGTGACTTCATGTTTTCATGTTTACAAACTCCTGTAAAGCTGCTTTGTGACAACATTGTTGTAAAAAGCACCATCAAATAAACTTGACCTGACATGAAAGAATAAAGTTTGGATCTCTTAAGTCACCAAGTCTAATTTGGGAGCTGAGATTGTTTGGAGGCCCTGTGGATCAGCGTGAGGACCATTGCTTTGAAGAATTTTTTGTTAGGGTCAACTCAAAGAAGTGAAAAAAAACTTTTACTGCTGCTTGACAAGCGCTGTGTTTGGCTTGTGGTCTATATTCTACAAATATTAATGCTCTGCTTCAGAACGTAACAGTACAGTAGGAGAACAAAGTTTTCTTCATCTCATTTCTGAAGCTTTACGAGTGATTTTAGACCACAAATAATATGATGATGACAATAATAATAATAATAATAATAATAATAATAATAATAATAATGATAATAATAACACGTTTACAACACATATAAGATTGGGGAAAATAATCAAATTTAATTAAATTTTGAATAAATTAGATTTTGTATAATAATAATAATAATAATAATAATAATAATATTTTATTCTTATATAGCGCTTTTCAAGAACCCAAAGATGTTTACAGTCAGAGCAATCAGTACACAAACAACAAGAGAACAATACTACAAATAGACATGAACAGGACAGGGTGAAGAAACAGCCGGACTTGAGGAAGATCATATGCCAGGGTGAAGAGACGAAGGAGGGAATTACACTGTTTAAGCAGTGGTGGAAGAGCGTTCCAGAGGTGCTCAATCACCAAAGCCATGAAGGTTAACTGTAAGTAGTCTAGCTGCAGAGGATCTGAGAGAGCGAGAAGGTTTGTAGAAAGAAAAGAGATCAGAGAGGTGAGAAGGAGCAGGACTGTTAAGAGCTTTGTATGTAAGGAGGTGGATTTAAAACTGTATGTGATATTTAATAGGAAGGAGATAGGGTGGAGATGTCGGTGAGTGGGTGTAGTATGAAGGTTCGAGCGGGTGTGGGTGAGGAGACGAGCAGCAGAGTTCTGGACCAGCTGAAGTTTGTGAATAGAAGAGGAGCTGATGCCGGCTAGGAGGGAGCTACAATAATTTAAATGACTGGAAATGAAGGCGTGGATGAGAGTTTCAGCAGCAGACAGAGAGGGGTGGTCTGATACTGCCAGTATTACGGAGGTGAAAAAATTAGGCTTTGACTACGGAGTTGACATGGGCACTGAACGAGAGATTTGAATCTAGGATGACACCCAGATTATGGAGCAGTGACGAGGGACAGACAGCAATGTTGTCAATGTAGAGAGTAAGAGGAAGAGTTTTATTAAGGGTTGATATTGTGCCAATCAGAATGAGCTCAGTTTTCAACACAAGAAAGTGGTGTTTCATTCAGATTTTGATTTCTGATAGACAAGATTCTAAGCAAGATGGATCTTTGACAGATTTGGTACTAATGTAAATCTGAGTGTCACCTCCATAACAATGAATATCGAGTTTGAAATGACAAAATCGACATCCGAGCTGAAGCATGTAAGTAATGAACAAAAGAGGTCTAAGGACTGATCCTTGGGTGACCGTGGAGGAGGAGGAAGTATGACCAGAAAGGCTGATAAACTGTCTGTTAAGTAAGAAGGGATCCAGTGAAGGGCAGTGCCATTAATGCCCAACGCGTGCAGAGAATGGAATGACTTACTGTGTCGAAGGCTGCACCAAGATCAAGTAGTCTATAAGTCTATAAGTAGTAATAAGACTATATTATAATAGTCTTATTTTTTTTAATTGCGTTATTTCATTTTAAAAAATCAGTCTGTCTGCTGTAGATGTTGACTCTAGACTTCTTGCTGTGGTTCTTGCTGGTGATTTCCACTGTGTGGCGCTGGAAGCTAACTCAGATCATAAGCCTGATGTCACACAGAGGAGGCGGAGCCTGTCTTTAGTGCCCGGATCAGTACAAACGTTCATGTTTCACTGATAACACAAACATTCACCTGAACACAGCGTTTGAAGAGAAGCAGAGAATCAGCAGGTACTGTACTAGACATCAGATCAGATTTTATTAAAGAGATTTCATTAAAACACTTTTACACAGTTATATGATTTAGCTTCCTTTTATGTTAAAGATTTCGTCATATATTTGATCCATTTTGCCTTTATTACACCACATGTTTTTATATTATTTAATTGGTAACTTTTTATTTTTTTTATTATTTTTTTTTTAAATAATAATGTATTAATTAATATATTTATATAATAATTTATTAATATTTATTCCTATTATATGTAGTATCAAGTCAGAACAAACAAGGCAGTATGCATACATTAGCAGCAGTGAACACTAAAAATGATGCTAAGTGTAATATAGTTTATGATGATGATTATAGTCAGTAGCAAATCATCGCTGTCCAAAGAAAAACATGTATCTCCAGAATAACTTTACAGTTTACAGGAGAGGCCGAAAACCCTTTTATTTGTAATGTAAGTTAATGGAACCAGACATTTTATCAGCATTTATCTAATGTGTTTCAAATGACATAAAACAATAAAAATTGCCAAAATCAGAGATACATATTTTTGTTTGGACAGTGACGATGTGGTATTATATTAACATCAAAAGTTATTAAAATGATATTCCCTTATTAAACTATTAAATCTACAGCAAACGTATGAGCGTAACAGAAAAATGTGGTAAACTAAGAGCAACACAACTGAACACCAAATAAAATCTAAGCAGTCAAAGTACTATTGACCTTGAACAACACCTCCTCCTCACAGTGGGAGATAATTACTATTAACTTCTACACTTCTAAAACGTCTAGTTGTTATAAGTATAAACATATCAGACTAGCAGCATATGTGGCCAACATTACGCAGAGCGGCCCATCTTGGCGAGCACTAGAAGAGAGGGTCTTTTATTATTGTTAATGTACTGAAATAGATAATTACAGCAAAACCACTGTGTGTTTGTAAGTGACATGTCGTAGTGAACACTAACTAGCTGAACATAAAACAAGTGTTAGTCTGAATTTAATTTAGATGACAAATCAAGCGTGTTAAATAAAGTGTACTAGAGAGATGGAAAGAGATCTGAAGACCTGCCTGTGTCTATTAATGCCTGCACCGGCCCGATTCAACCACTAATCAGGTCTGCCTGCACCCACAACATCTAGTGATTACTGTTCACTCCCCCCAAACCTAGCACTGTGCCTACTTGTACCCGCCTGCTCCAACCTCACAACATGCCCACCTGCGCCCACGGACCATGCCCACCTTAGTGACTCTATTAACTGGAAACTTTAGTAAAATTTACTTAAATTACTTATTTTAACATTAATATTTTTACAACCTGTGCTATTATATAGATATTCACTTCTGTAGACCAGATGGAAAGTATGCAGCATGATGAATTTCACCAGACGGGGTGCGATAATGTGATAAGAGCTTTAGTTGACTGGGCGATTCATACGGTATAACTGATCTCTGTAATTCCTACAAAATTCCCCAAATAAAAACATCATCACATCGATATTTAAATCAGATTATGCAGCAAGAGCAACACTGCCTTACAGTAACAACACTGTGTGCAGCTAATGGCATATAGACTAACATTAGGCTAATAAAGTGGGTGGAATTGTTTGGGTTCACCAGTAATTATAACTGCTAAAGTATTTAGTTATTAAAGACAGCAATTTACTTCAGAATTATTACTAAGCATATCAGATTCATACTGGATTATAATCACAGAGGTCGTTAATAACCACTCAAATTGCATCACATACTAAGATTATACTAATCCAGCTGCAATAAGACTTAAATTGTGTGTTAGCTTTATTATTTTATTCTCTCTATTCAGACACGTTTACCAGGTTTCTCTCTCTTCTCTCCATCAGGTCAGTAATGGAGATGTTGAGAATAGTCCTGCTGGGAAAGAGAGGAGCAGGAAAGAGTTCAGCAGGAAACACTCTCCTGGGAACCAAACCTTTCCACACAGCGCCCAGCTCACAGGGGATGACCCAGGCTTGCTCCATGAGCACCAGCACTGTAGATGGACACAGGATCGGTGTTGTGGACACTCCTGGGTGGACTGACCTCAGTCTGACTGAGGCTGAAACCATACAGGAGATTGTCAAATGCATTGAGATCTCAGACCCCGGACCCCATGTGATCCTCTTGGTGCTGCAAATTGGCCGCTTCACCAAAGAAGAGATTGACACGGCCAAGCAGATCCTGGAGGTCTTCGGAGAAGAAGCCAGCAAATACACAATGGTGTTATTCACCAAAGGAGATGATCTGGAGGAAAAGACTATAAAAGAGTATGTGGAAGGCATCCATCCAGACCTGAGGAAGGTCATAGACATCTGTGGAGGAAGATACCACGTCTTCAATAACAGAAACAAAGAGAACCGCAAGCAAGTCTCCACTTTGATGAAGAAGATAAAAGGAATGGTGGACAGAAATAAGGGTGGATACTACACAAGAGCTATGTTCAAGAAGACAGCAAAAGAAATGGAAGAAAAAAGAAAAATGCAAATGATTTTACAGACAGCGATAGAAGATACGTTCAAAGTACAAGACAGTGGGCTATCGGGCAGACAAGAGAATCTAGAGGAAAAACTGCATGCTGATAGAGAAGAAGGGAACTCACAGAGGAAGAAAGAAGAAGAACAGAAACACAAGATGCAGCCTTTAACATCCCATAGTAAAGACCCTCAGAGCTGTGGTGCAAAATCAGGAAATTATAGCAGGAATATGTTGGAGATGGAGCAGCCTAACAAAGAGACAGAGCTGCAGAGTCTCATTGAAAACATTGAGGCCGCATGGCTGAAAGAAAAAAGTGGCCTGGAAAAAGAAATGCACCGTCTGCGAAAGACGCAAGAAGCAGAGCTTGAAAAGGTAAAGAAGGAGCTTCAGCTTCAGCAGGATACAGTAAAAGCTCTCAGTTATGAAGTTCAGCAACAAAGGGAAGAACTTGAGAAACTGACAAAGAAAAACTATGAGGACAAAGAGAAAATGAAGCAGATGAAAAGAGAGATTGTTATGAACAAAGACTCTGATTTAAAAACAAACTTCTAAAAATTTGTCACAATTAAAGAAACATTATTCTCTTTCAAAACAACCAGACCTTTCCAAATGTGATTATCATCATGTTGGGTTAAGTCCACAAGTATATAAACGTGATTAAACTCAACTCTACTAATGTAACTATGTATGTGTGTTGTGTATTAATGAAGGTAAATACTCCTCAATGTTTTATTTCAAATGCTTTTTAAATGAAAGTTTATATAAGTTACTTTTGGAAATGGACATGGGAGAACAGGAAGTATGGTCTCTGCATTTGAAAAGATAATTCCACAGATTTTCACATTAGTAACACTACCTTCACCTACCTGTGTACATGTACACTGTAAAGCTACCTTCACCTACCTGTGTACATGTACACTGTAAAGCTACCTTCACCTACCTGTGTACAGGTAAACTGTAAATTGCTCTGGGTAAAAGCTTCTGCTAAATGTTGGCACAATGGGCAGCCCTGTTGCCTAAAGGCAAAAAGGGGAATGGATTAGGTTCTCGGGCCAGGCAACCAGGGACCTTTCTGTGTGGAATCTGCATGTTCTCTATGGAGTCTCTATGTTGCAGGTGATTATGTCTGGTTTGAGATGGACTGGTCAGGGAATTTCCTGACTCCATGACCCTGTGACTCAGAAATATAGTGATTCCACTATCTGAATGAGCAAAACGGTATATGGTCAGTGGAGCTGATACAATGGACAGAAAGTGTAGATACAAGGAGGAGGTGTTCATGTTAAAGCCAATGGGTGTATATTTTAGCATTAGCAACACATTTCCAAAACATCAGCTTGTCTTAAAGTTTAATTCTATAATCTGTGCCTCACCAAGACAAATCCCTTGTGTGCGTGACATACTTGGCGAATAAACAATTCTGATTCTGTGAATTTGATACTTTTCTGCCAACACTAAAATGTCTGCTATATTTGGCTGCCTTGACAGTAGTTCAGGATTGCTGCACTGGCAGATCACATTTGGGTTCTGTTCAATTTAAAAATACTATAGTTAAGTAAATGATCTCTGTATTCCACAAAATAGCAAAATAAGTACAAAAATATAAGACTTAAACTTACAACTATATGCATCAATAAATAATGCTGACAGGGTTTCAGTGAGTAGGGTTTGCTAGCATTAATATTTGGCTCAACTTTGTAGTGTTGACTTTTGTAAGTTGCAAACCGTTTGAAATAGTTTAATATCAATAAAGACAAGGTTTCTGCATTCATACCACTCGTCGAACTAGCTGGTATTGTTATTGTCAGAAAGTGGACTAGTACACTAACATAAGTCTAAATGATGACTGATAGTAAAAGACATTTCACTATATAATAAATAAGGGACTTAATGTTTTAAAAATGTTTTAGTCACTTGACGGAATGCTTGTTATCCGTGTAAAGTTTGTAAATTCTTATAAGCAGATGTTGATTACATGCAGATATAGGACCTTATGGTTGTCACAGTGAAACTGAACTGACAGTTCTAGATGGCATTGATAAATAAATAAAGATAAATGTTAGGGGCTGCATATTTTACCCAATCACATTTTCATCTTTAGTCCCAAATCTTTAGAATGTTATTTTGTTAACTTCAATGTTTAGCTATAGTAACCTGTGAATTAAGTAATATTAATTCACAGGTTACTCGCTTGTTTACAAAACATGTTCAGGTTTCTAGACAGCACTGCATTATAAACAGATCTGATGATTTAAGGAATAACTTGCTTTTTGCTGATTGTATGACTCAATCATTTCTTTGTGGAGTAATCTGAATGTATAGATTTGGTCGTATAGCGCTGGCCGTTTTTTATGTTGTTAGAAGCAGAGCACCAGAGTGTATTGGAGCTCACAATTGCAAGCACTAGCATGTGCAGATTTGTTTTTTCTCAGGGGATTTGTGGTCACTTTGTTCTTAATAGTGACAGGGGAGGGAAGCCAACTGCATCAGAGGTCTTCAGAATTTTGTTACATTTTTGTACTCTCCAAATGGGATTATTACTAATGAAACTTCTTTTACACACACAAAGTCACAGTGCTACTGCATTTAAATGTCATAATGCCTTTAGACATTTAACATGATCACTGACAAACTATTGAACAGAGGTTGCCAAGTATCTTTTACAACCTGGAATGTCAAATCGCTCAATCATCCAGTGAAACGGAGAAAAGTGCTGGAACATTTAAAACAGCTTTTCTTCAAGAAACATATCTACGTACGTCTGACCATTTTAGGCTGAGGGGGGGCGGGATCGGTCAGTCATATCACTCAAACTTTCAATCGAAATCCAGGGGAACTGCAATATTAATCAATAAAAATGTTCCTTGTGTTATGACAAAGACGATGCAGATCCAGCTGGCCGTTATATAATAGTGGTAGGTAGATAATATAATATTATATATGTATAATATTCCACTTATTCTGGCAAATGTTTATGCTTGGATTTGGGGTCTATGAAATCTATGAGTTTGAATGCAGACAGCAGAATTTAGGGTCCTTGATGCAGATAAGTGTCCTGTCATATTCACTGTCGCTCTACGCATCACATCAGGTTCTGTCCATCTTAAACTCATTATCCTCCTAGAATATGACAGCACAGGTGTATATGAGAGTATCAGGCACAAAATATTTGTCAAATTAAACCCTCAATTAGAGATTTTCTGGCCGACACAGTAGCCAAATATGCTCCAATTTAGGCTCTTCTTGTCCATGTATAACCTCTTCTGTACATATTACCTATTGTCATATCTGTCACCAAAACAACTACCCTGGTAAAAAGGCAAAGCACAATGCACTTCAGAGAGGCCAGAGCTTCCTTTTTAAAATTATTACAAATAGACTTCACACACATGCGGGTAGAGGGGCAATTGACTGGTAATTGTATGGCAATTTTCTAAATGGACTGAGGCTTTTCCATATCCAGAGAAATGCAAAACCAGTAGTAAGAATACTGATGAAGAAGATTATTCCTCTACAACCGCTACTTTCATTTCTGGTGTAACACAGCAGTTGTGTAAGTATCAAATGAAATTTCCGATTCCTGAATTAACCACATTCCACTGGTCCTGTCTGAAGAATTAACAAAGCTATTAAAAAAGGCTGATCAAAGCAATGCAATAATCAGGAAGTAGGAAATGGGTTGATTTGACCCCAGCAGTGTTATGTGAGATATCTGACCCCAAGCTCAACTACTCAATGATTTCCTATTAAGGTATTGGTAGGGAGACCTTTTCCTTGGGTAATGCGGAAAGTGGGACCAATGTTAACTGGGAATATAGACACAACTGTGACAGATTATACTGCAGCACACTCTAAGCCTGGAGGTCCGCCATGCTCGGTTGTGGCTGTCACCCAAACAGGTGTTTTAATTAATGCACATCCACAGTTTATTTGTGCTCGCAGGATAAAGGGGAAATATGACATAATACAAGTCCCTCAGTGGGGAAATTTCCAGTGTATAGAGTAAACATTTGGCGGTTTGATCCTTTCTCTTTTCTTTTCACTTTAACTATTTGAACGCATAAGGAAATTCACAGAGTATATTTACACTCTAGGTATGTACACATGGGTATTTATACTCTAAACATAGGTTTATGCTAAGTATTTGGCTGTTAGTTCCTTTCCCTTTCACTTCAACTATCTGATCACATGTTGAATGAGCTAAGAGGGGTATGAACAGTGGCCGAGGAATAGAACATATTTCTGCTTATCTAAACACTGGGACTGCACTTGCATTTATCAAAAGCACTCTGGACACAGGATGGCTCAGAGAGAGACAGGTCTGTGTAGAACTTTGAATCATATTTTCTTTTAACGCTAAACAATAACTCATGAATTACATGTTTACACATAAACGAATTACATATTCCTGCTGAGAAATAATACTGGAAAGTCATACTTAACTATTAAATATTGGCCTGCCAGTGTGTTAAAAATCTAAATTAAAAGAAAACATTTAAATGCTGATGTTCAAATCTAAAATGTATTTCTCATTTAAACAGTCAAGATTTAAATGTACACATAAAATACCCATTTTAAATGTAAATATTTAACACTCCAGAAAACTTAATTATAACATAAAAACATATAGTATATGTAAATGCATAAATTCATGGTTTCATTTAGATTATCAATAATATTCGATTAAAAGATAAGATTATTATGGATTGTTTCTCCTTCATCTCAGATCAGCAGCAACAATCCTTAAGAATAGTCCTGGTTGGAAAAACGGGGGTTGGAAAGAGCTCTACAGGAAACACCATCCTTGGTAAAGATGCATTCTATAAAGAATCCTCTTCCAAGTCAGTGACAAAATTCTGCCAGAAAGCTGCTAATGTGGTTGATGGGAAGAGGATAGAAGTGGTGGACACTCCTGGATGGTGTGATACGGAACTCTCAGAAGCAGAAATTGTGCAGGAAACAGTCCAGTGCATTGATATGTCCTGTCCTGGACCCCATGTGTTCCTGCTGGTGGTGCAGATTGGTCGGTTCACAGAAGAAGAAAAGAAAACAGTAAAGAAGATTCAGGAAGTTTTTGGGGAAGGAGCATCAAAATACATGATGGTTCTCTTTACGAGAGGAGACGACCTGGAGGGCAGAAGCATTGACAACTTCCTTCAAGATGCTGTGGATGACTTGAAGAACACCGTCTTCAAATCATGTGCGGGCCGCTACCACGTGTTCAACAACAGAGATAATAACCATCACCAAGTGTCAACACTCCTACAGAAGATCCAAGATATGGTGAAATGCAACGGAGGTAGCTGCTATACTAATGCAACATACCAGCTTCTGGAGACCTACAAGAAAAGAGAGTCTGAGCTGCAGCAGAAAATTCGAGTGGCCGAGAAAGAGCTGAAACTCAGAATGGATGAATTGCTAAAAAAGGAGCAGCTCATGCAGCAAAAAGAGGAGCAGCAGAAGAAAAGAGAAGCAGAGCTGAAGATGCATATAGCTCAGACTGAGATTGAAAGGGTCCTGGAAGGGGCTCTACTGGTAGGAATGCTGGAGCAAATGGAAATTGAGGAACAGGAGAGAAGAAGACAAGCACAGCAACAGCAGCAAAGAACATTACAGGTGGAAGTTAACAGACAAGCCTTAGAGCAGCAGAAAAGAGAACGAGAACAAGCAGCACACAGAAGACAAATGCAGATAGAAAAGCAAAAGCAACAGGCAGAGCAGGAAAGGCACAGACATCGCATGGAGAAGGAAGAGTTGAAGCTGCGAACTGCAGAGTCCCAGCACCAGCAGAGAATGAACGAGGAGTTGCAGAAGATAGAAAGGACCAGAGCTCAGATATTAAGAGAGCACCAAGAGGAAATGCGCCGATTAGAGGCTGACAGAGAAGAAAGGTTACGGAGGGAAGTCAAGAAGAAATCAAGGTGTTCTATATTATAAACACTTGTAGTTCGTACAGTCAACTTCAAATTAAAGTCTGTTTAGGAACAGATGATCTACAGTGAATGACGGATGACTGTTCTGATTAACACTGATTTGTAAAATTAGAAGTGGTATTTAATAAAGCAACTCTTGTGCCTTCTATGATATCATGTAAATGTAATGCAGTCTTTTAATCTTGAAAATATTATACTTCATTATACAAACTGTGAAACAAATAATTTCTTAGGAATTATTATTCCTATTAAGATCTGAATGTCTAAGTGGTTTTACATCTCCAGGTCAAAATGAACAAGATTACCCTGTTTCTTTAAGAACCTCTGATAATCTGTGTTAAAAAATAAAGATGATGTTCAAAATGTTCAGATGTTAAAAATGTTTATGTATAAATGTATGAGATCTATGTATGTCATGCCACACTCCGACCAGCAGGAGGAACCTGATCTTCACCTCCTGGACTCCAACTCCCTGAAGACCATGGGAGATCATGCGACACACACACCTCCACACTCAGCCAATCCCATATGCTCTGGATCACCGGAGTTCTGATTCGCACCAGCTGTGAACCACAAAGCTCATTTAAACCTGCTTTTCCGTCTTCCCTGTGCAAAGTATTGTCATTGTGTTCCCACGTGCATACTGAGCGTTATCTATCCTGACTGATATTCCGTTTTCGGCCCGTTTTCTCCTCTCGTTCTTTGCCTCTTGGATTGCTACTTTATCGGACTCATGACCACCCTTTATGTCGGTTGTTTTGCTTCTGTTCTGTTTTGACTTCCGCCTTTTGTCTCACCATTGTTCATTAAAGATTCCTCGCACTTTTACCTGCGTCTACCTGCTTAATTGGTGCAGCCGATCGGACATAATACTTCGCCTCAAAATGCAGGTAGCAGGTTTAGACGCCTTGCAAAAGTTTATTTCCAACCAAGGCGTACTGATAGATAGGTAGATACTTTATTGATCCCGAAGGAAATTTAGCAGCCAGTAGCAGCTACAAACACAGTACAAAAAAACCAAAAAGGTATATAAAATTAAATAGTGTTTAAATAGTGTCCAGGAGTGCAAATGTACAGGATTACAGCAAAGTGTCAAATAGTGTCTATGAGTGCTGACATAAGATGTCCAGTAAAGTGTGGAGAGTGTCCGGGAGTGCAGATGTACAGTAAGGTGATTACAGTACAAATAAAAATAAACTGTAATGTGAATTAAGGGACTTGTTCCTCATCTGTCCTCCTTCCTCTTCCGGCTCCACTGGGAGGAATTGAAGAGTCTGATGGCTCTCGGGACAAAGGATCTCCTGAGTCTGTCTGTAGAGCAGCTCTGTGACAGGAACCTGCCACTGACCTTGCTCCTTTGTTCCATGATGATGGTGTGCAGTGGGTGACCATCATCATCCATGATGGAGAGCAGTTTGTGCAGTGTCCTCCTCTCTGCTACTGTAGCCACAGACTCCAGCTCCACACCAACCACAGACCCCGCACGTCTGACCAGCTTGTCCAGACGCATCTCGTCTCTCTTTTTCATGCTGCCTCCCAGCACACCACAGCATAGAAAAGACAGCTGGACACCACCGTCTGATAGAACATTCGCAGGAGCTTCCTACAGATGTTAAAGGATCCCAGTTTCCTCAGAAAGTAAAGCCAGCTCTGCCCCTTTCTGAACAGGGTGTCTGTGTTGGCTGACCAGTCCAATCTATCACCCAGGTGCAGACAGAGATACCGAGATGGCAGTATCATCCGGAACTCGAACTGTACTGGAAGTCTGAGGTGTAGAGTGTGAAGAGGAATGGGGAGAGTACAGTACCCTGTGGTGCTCCTGTGCTGCTGACCACAGTCTCTGATTTGCAGTCCTTCAGCCTGACATACTGAGGTCTGCTAGTGAGGTAGTCAGTGATCCAAGAGACCAGGTGTGGACTCACTTGCATCCTCACAAGCTTGTCTCTTAGTTGGAGGAGCTGAATGGTGTTGAAGGCGCTGGACTCTCACAGCGCTGCCACCCCTGTCCAGATGAGAGTGGGTCCTATGGAGAAAGTACAGTATGGCATCCTCCACTCCCACTTTCTCCCTGTAGGCGAACTGCAGGGGGCTCATTGCATGTTGAACCTGGGGTCTGAGGTGGTGTAGAAGCAGTCGTTCCAGGGTCTTCATGACATGTAATGTAAGAGCGACCGGTCTGAAGTCATTGAGCTCACCGGGTCGTGCCTTCTTGGGTACTGGAACCAGGCATGATGTCTTCCACAGTGTGGGGACCCTCCCCAAGCGCAGACTCAGGTTGAAAACATCTGCTCGAACATCACCAGCTACTCACCGATTTTAACCAAACTGTAAGTATCCTGGCGTAGAAACAAGGAGAGCACCAATCTCAACTCTCTCAGGTGGCTGAGAATCTTAAAACTCTCACCGAACACTTACAAACTGAGACTATGTCGGGGACCTCGAGCACCCCCGTTAGAGAGTTGGTCGAGGCAAGCCCAAGCAACACCTTCGCGGTGAGTAAACTGGATAAATATGAGGCGCTCTGGAGAAATGCCGGGGTTTTCTCTTGCAATGCTCTGTGTTTTTCGAAAACTCGTTCAGATTCGGACTACGCTTTAGAGTTTCGTACCCTCGTGGCTGGGAGTGCTTGGAACGAACCAGCTCTCTTAGTGATGTTCCGTAAGGGTCTTAATGCGGATATTCTTACAGAGCTAGCGTGTCAAGACGACAAACTTAATTTAGATAAACTCCTTTCGCTCACCATTTGTCTGGATCATCTCCTCCACTGGAAAAAACGCGGATTGCGAATCCCACATCAGCTCCGGTCAGTCATACCAAACACCACCCACTTTCTCTAGAGGAGAGGTTCTCAGAAGAACCCATGCAATGCGATTTCACCCGGTTAACCTCTGCTGAAAGACAACGTCAAAAGTCCCTTCAGTTATGCCTGTACCAGGGGAGTCTGGATCACCACATCTCCTCCTGCCCTATCAGGCCTCCTCAGGGAGGCTCGTCCCGCGGTGGGTGGCTACCCTGGCTGTCCATATGAGCAACCTGCGTCAACCCCGGGAAAGCGCGCTGAGAGTGGTGAGTGTTCCCACAAAGGGGTTGATTTACAAATCTTTTGTATAACCCATTACGTTACACTCCCACAACTTGTCAATGTCGTTTCAGAACTAATCGATTCAGGAGCTGAGGGGAACTCCATCACCAAAGAAAAAGCTGACGCACTACGACTCCCCCATTCAGCTCATCTCTCACATCACCTGGCCTGTTGATGTCGCCAACAGCGCACTGCATACAGAAAAACTATCCTTTTTCGTCTTAGAACATTAGGAGAACCCCATCATTCTAGGCCTTCCGTGGCTACAGAAGCAAAACCCAGTGATCTCTTGGTCTTAACATGAAGTGACTCAATGTTCATCATTCTGCTTAGATCACTGTTTGAAATATCCCTCTCCATTAGTTCTACATCTATTAAAAGCCAGATCGTTTCAGACTTTATTAATCCCACCGAATATTGTCTCATCGTTTTTCATTGAAGACTACTCGCACTTTTACCTGCGTCTACCTGCTTAATTGGTGTAGCCGATCTGACAATGTAATACATTATCAACAACTTCTTAGGACGTAAGTTTAAACAGTTACACATCACATGTCTATTATGATATTCAAACAAACAAACTGGTCACGAGAATCCTACAGAATTTCAATGCAGCCTCATAACACTGCCTGTAGTGTTGTTTCCAATCATGCTGGTGTTGGGCAGTGGTGCTGGTAAGCTGAATAGACTGCCACTACTGGCAGCTCAGGGCGATTATGACATGCATAGTCCTCCAGAATTCAGTCCTCGGAACTCTATTGTTCAATCTTTATATGACGTCTTTAAGTCAAACCCTACAGAACAACTGAGAAATATTATTGATAATCTAATCTAATTGCTACACTGTTAAAAAAAAGAAGGTATTATACAGGCACACTTTTCATTCATCAACGTACAACAATATAAATGTACCCTCAAAGTACAACAGTGGTGTTAAGATTGCACTGTAAACCATAATAAAGTTTTTCCTTGAGAAACATACACATTTGTATCTATTCATAACTTAATGTTTTAAAACCTTATAATTCACATTATGATGAATACTTTCTACTTTCGGCAGTGAGACAAGCCGGTGGCGGCATTATGGTCTGGAATGTTTGTGGCATTCTCTGGACCCACTGATCCATGTAGAAGTCACTCTCAATTGATTTGAGTACCACCCTTGCAGATTACATACACCATACTACCCTGCGGCAGATGGGATCTTTCAGCAAGACAATGCCACACGTCACACAACTAGAAATGTTCAACATTGGTTGGAAGAGCTGAACAAGGCTTCCACGTACTACGCTGGACCCCTAATTCCCCAGACTTGAACCCAATAGAGCATCTATGGGACCACCTGGATGGTGGTGTGGGCTCTATGGATCCTCCTCCACGCTCCCTCCTGCAGCTGTGGGATGCACTGCAGTCAGAATGGCTCCAAATACCTGTGACCTCCTACCAGGACCTTACTGAGTGTCCCAGTCTAGCTGCTGTCCATGCTGCACACGGTGGTAACTCTGGATATTAACTGGTCATAATAATGTTACTCTCATGCACCTGTTGGAAAACTGCTTATCCTCTTTAACAGATTCTACTTTATTATAGACATCCATTTTTTTCAGTAAGAGCAACTCCAGTATGCTGTTGCAGACAACCAAGGGTTGGGCGATACAATGATAATACAATTTGTAGCTAAAAGCAACCAATATTTTATTTTGTGAATCAGTATTTCAGTTAGTGCTGGACGATAGGGCCAAAATTTATATTGTGATATATTCCTTAATTTCGGTCGATACGATATAATTCCGATATAAATAGTTTGAAGGCCTCAGAAAAACTGCCAAGAATCCCTTTAATGGAAGACTGTATGCACTTTATCAATATAAATAATGGACTTTAAATTACAACAGAGGCAGAGTTGTAAGTCGTAAACAGATTGAACAGATTAAAACAACTGTGCATCAGCCCAGATAAACAACAAAAAGTCTTCATATACATAAAAGGAACATGACATCCCCGTCAGATGAGCAATCTTCTAGATCAGAGGCCAGATTGGACAATATCAAAATACTAAAGGGCCGGTCTCCCTTTCCAAAAGTATTATTAATACATTTTCATCAAACATTTGTCAAACATCAGTCAAACATTTGTAGGCTAAAGTGTATACGCTTAGAAAACCACAAGCCACTCGTATAAAACCACAAGCGTTAATCAACTCTGCCCCGTAACCCCTGGAAACGGCAGCACGTGATATAACTGGACGATGCAAGGAGCACCTTTGTTAAGATGTGGCCAGCTGAAGAGGGGAAGTGTGTTTATGTGGGCTGACGCGACAGAGCAGTGTAAATGAGGGTTAACGCTTTTTTGACGTAGCCGTCACCGCATGCAGTTCTGTACATTCAGGAGTTCAGTCAGAAAAATAATGGCGCCTAAAGGCCCATTTATACTCAACGCTAAATACGGATACGCATGGAGCTTTCTTTCCGTCAAGGAGCAATACTGCTGCAGCCACCACTTCCATACAAACATGAAGAAGAAACGGCGGGACTTTTTTGGTTGTACGAGTTGATTAGAAATTTTAACCATAATGTATCTTCGGCTCAGCGCAGAGACAAACAGTTGTTTTTCTTCGTTTTTAAAGTAAATACAGAACTACAAGCTCATCCACCGCCGCCATGTTTGATTTACTCCGAACTGCCCTCTACTGGAAGTATTGCTCAGCAACCATGTCAACAGAGCTGATGTAGAGAATGTATGTGACAGTAACGGTTTTATCGCTTGAATCTGCCTTATATTTGTTTATCTTCGGCTTGCTAACAGCGGTGAAATGTACTATACATTTATGTACTGCTGCCACCGTCAGTTGAAAGGAACAAAAAACATATTGAAACATATCGCAGTAAATATCGATACCGAATTATTGCCCAGGCCCAATTGAAGTTTTTTCTTGATTTAATTATTTACATATCAGACACACAGCTTGTATGTACTGAGATTATCAGAAGGAATGGAAATGTATAATCTGTACCATCAGCAAAGCTATAAAAATATGTTGTGTTTCTTAATAATCACCTGGAGGTAACATGTACAAAGAGAAAAGCTCATTTGACCTTTGTAGTATACATACATATATGTATATAAATATAACAATGTTCTTGTTTCCCAAAATTAAATATCTTGACACAAAAATTAATCAGAACCAAGGACAAAAGTCCACTTAAACACCTGGGTCTGTTATTCCTTTTTTCTTCTTCATGCTCGAGTTGTTTTATACACGAAGCAAATCAAAATAAAAAGTAGACCAACGTTTAACAGCTTTTCAGACATATAAGCCTAGATTAGTTCCCATAGCCACAACGCTAATGCGATCTAATACCCACAGGCCTGCTAACAATCAAACACTCTGGGCACCTCATACATATGTAGGTCCACCTTATTTTACTTCTTAAAATCACCTGAATTCACCGTAGTGAATACTACACCAAAGGTGATTTCATGTTCATATGATAAACTTAAGTGTTTTTTTTAACCTCTTAACACGCTGGGGCCCGCCAGCAGGCCCAAAATCAATAATAAATGTATTTAAGGATATATCTGAAGATCTACAGTTACACCAAAGACAACCAAGGTACCATACGAAAGCTTAGAATCTCTACTTTGTCTGTCGTTTTGCCATTTTTTTTTTTTCCATCAAACGAACGGGGAGACCCTCAGGATTACGATGGTGTAAGCTATTATACTCTGAAATGTAGGAGTATTGAAATAAAAACTAAAGAATAGCTTTTCCAAAAAGTAACACGCCCCCTAGCCCCTGAAAAATTTATAAAAATATCTTCCACTCATGTGGTTTGGCACATACCGTTGGAAAGCCCCGCCCTCCTTCTTTCCAAAAACATGTCATTCAAGTCTGTGGACCAATCAAGTGCGAAGATATCTGGACGAGTAATCGAGAGGGCGGGTGGTTCAGGAAAACGGGTGTGTTTTTTGAGTCCCACAGCACATTCAGGAAACACACAGACACAAAACAACAGTTCACACATTAACTATGAACCCCAAACAAAGTCAGAAACCACTACTCTACTCCAGCCTGAATAACTTCAAATCAGTAAAAGAAATCAACTCCAAATTTTTTCTGATGACTGTAGACACACGCAGACACATTTTTCTAAAGGAAAAAGTCTTGGGGCACATAAACTCTATTTTTGGTAGGCACTAAAATTTTAATTTTAAAATAAAAATTAGAAAAGCACATGTTTTTGTTGTTGTTGTTGTTGTTTTCAGCATATTTGGAGCATTGCAGAATGTGTCATTTGATGTCCAAACTTGCTCTGCATCCTCATAAATCTGTTATGAATACACAAGAAGCCAGAATATAAGCACTGCTGATCTCCACAGTGTGGAGCTAAAAGCTAACTCAAATCTCCAGCATGACGTCACCCAGAGGAGGCGGAGTCTCCAGTGTTGTGTTTAACTGTACAAGTCCTCAGATTACACTGATAACACATTCACCTGATCACAGCATTGGATGAGAAGCAGAGGATCAGCAGGTACTGTACTAGACTTTCAGATTTTAAAAGGGGCAAAGTTAAATTACAATGTTTTAAACCATAACAGTTTTATAAAATGGACCTTTGTTTTATAGCTAGTCACATATAAATCTAGCCAACATTAGCTAGCGGGCAGTGTGCTCAGGATAGATACAGAAATGAGAGGAGGTACTAAAATGACTGTGATAAATGCTATGTAGGCTTTAAGTCCTGTTAAAACAATATGCACATTTGCTGTCCAGATCATTAGACACTTCATCCCTGTTGTTACAGCTTGTAGGTTAGATGCTATATCACATGCAATATTCATATTAGGAGTCCTGCAATCCTGGAAGAACACAGCTCTAAACATTTTCTAACATACTTATGGTTTATGTCATTTATGGTCAATAAAAATCAGTTTAGTCGAGAAACTACAAGGAGCTATTATTAAGTATTTTTTTATGAAGAAAAATTAAATTAAGTGACCGAAAAACAGTAGCAAAAATGTATTGCGAGCCTTCGTCTGTGGTCAGGGTGACAGACTCAAGAAGCTGTTTTAAATTTCTCACCAGTGACCAGTCACATCACCCACAGACCAACTGTTCACTCTACAATACTCACTCCTACCGAGCGCACGAGGGTGAAGCAGCTCATTCACCAGTTTTCCTGTTCCACCTTAAACAGTGCAGCAGGAGCCAGAACGTACCAGCACCTCCATTTAAGGTGGAAACAGGAGAACTGGTGAAGGAGAGGCTGAGCTGATGGTGCTGGTGGTAAACAGGAGTGAGTATTGTAGTGTGTAAGGGTGAGCTGGGTGTGAACACTGGTGATAGATTCAAAAGCGTACGTTACGGTAAGTAAACAGCGTAACATTAATGACAAGAGGGGCGGAGTTGAGTGTGTGGTGCTAGTTGATCCACAGGGCAGTAAAAGAAAACCAAACCACAGACATTGTGGAGCTCCTCGGTATCGAGATCCACCAACCGCCAACACACCAGTTGTAGCTCAACACTTTAGTATGTGGTGGATTGTTTTCTTGGTGGTTCTTAATCTGCTGCTCGGTAGCAGCTCATCTTTCAGTTCAGCTCAAACCTCTCTTCATCACATCAGCATCACCTCCAACATCTACTGTAACATCCCACCTCCATCACCTCTAACATATACTGTGATGTTCTGTTTGGATCTTTCTCTCCTGATATCCTCTAAACTAGTGCATTGTTTTGTATAGATTCACAAAAATCATGGATTTTAATTGTGTTTAAGCCACTGACATGGAACAAAATGGAACAACGTAAAAAGTAGCATGGTAGGCACCGCTAATGTTAGCATTAGCATACCTAAGCATATGGTTGCCTGTTTCTTTGTTATTTTTAAAAGCCTAAAACACTTTAAAGAACGTAATATCTCACCATGGTAAGTGAAATATATGGCAGTATATTGAATCGTAACCCGTGTGATGATGACCCCTGTGGTAGAGAAAGAAAATCCATCAACTATGTACAGACACCACTGCTAGCTTGGCACTAACAATGGCAAACTTTATGAAGATATTAGCATTTTTGTGAGTTAGGGGTGTGTTTTGTGAAGAACCTGGCAATATGATACGAATCATCATCACTCATAAACATACATTATTGGTGGCCCGTCTGTACTTTGCAATATTTCCTTTAACCTGACGGTGTCAGCAGTGCATTCATGTATAGCACGTTTTACTGCTGTGTTAGCAATCGAAGTTATCTAAACTTAAGAGCAGTTATTTTTCTGACTGGGCAGCCACAATTTACGGAATGGCGTCTAGTGACAGCTATGCTAAAAAGCTCAAAGTCGACAGTGACAAGCAGAGAGATGGACGTCAGGGTAGTTTTCCATAGAGAGACGCTGCAAATGCCTCTCACATAAAAGAGACTGTTGCAGTAATGAAGGAGTTCAATATGAAGATATTATGAAACAAAGCCTGGACATTATAGTAACTACAACATCAGCAACTGTTCTTTAGGGCACGTGGAACTCAGGAGAACCTGACCAGAGCAAGTTATGAGATAGCAAGGCTAACCGCTAAGCAGTGACACTGCTGTGTCTGATCCACTTACACCAGCACAACACACACCAACACACCACCACGTGAGTGTCACTGCAGAGAAACTGACCATCAGGGAAAGCTTCTCCCTTCCAAAGATTGTGACTTAGGAAATATTAGACTTGCTGTTATTGAGTTATTAAGTTTGGTGGTACAGTGACTGAGTGATATACAGTATATATATTAGAAATATTAGACTTGCTGTTATTGAGTTATTAAGTTTGGTGATACAGTGACTGAGTGATATACAGTATATATATTAGAAATATTAGACTTGCTGTTATTGAGTTATTAGGTTTGGTGATACAGTGACTGAGTGATATACAGTATATATATTAGAAATATAAGACTTGCTGGTATTGAGTTATTAGGTTTGGTGATACAGTGACTGAGTGATATACAGTATATATATTAGAAATATAAGACTTGCTGTTATTGAGGTATTAGGTTTGGTGATACAGTGACTGAGTGATATACAGTATATATATTAGAAATATTAGACTTGCTGTTATTGAGTTATTAGGTTTGGTGATACAGTGACTGAGTGATATACAGTATATATATTAGAAATATAAGACTTGCTGTTATTGAGGTATTAGGTTTGGTGATACAGTGACTGAGTGATATACAGTATATATATTAGAAATATTAGACTTGCTGTTATTGAGTTATTAAGTTTGGTGATACAGTGACTGAGTGATATACAGTATATATATTAGAAATATAAGACTTGCTGTTATTGAGTTTGGTGATGCAGTGACTGAGTGATATACAGTATATATATTAGAAATATAAGACTTGCTGGTATTGAGTTTGGTGATGCAGTGACTGAGTGATATACAGTATATATATTAGAAATATTAGACTTGCTGTTATTGAGTTATTAAGTTTGGTGATACAGTGACTGAGTGATATACAGTATATATATTAGAAATATTAGACTTACTGTTATTGAGTTATTAGGTTTGGTGATACAGTGACTGAGTGATATACAGTATATATATTAGAAATATTAGACTTGCTGTTATTGAGTTATTAGGTTTGGTGATACAGTGACTGAGTGATATACAGTATATATATTAGAAATATAAGACTTGCTGTTATTGAGGTATTTTGATATTGTCCAATCTGACCCCCTTTGAAAAAGGTTTGGACACAACTGCTGTACCAGAATATGCATCATCTTTATTTGGACACATTTACCAGATTTCTCCTGCACGTCTTTCTCTTCTCTCCATCAGGTCAGTAATGGAGATGTTGAGAATAGTCCTGCTGGGAAAGAGAGGAGCAGGAAAGAGTTCAGCAGGAAACACTCTCCTGGGCAACAAACCCTTCCACACAGCGCCCAGCTCACAGGGGGTGACCCAGGCTTGCTCTATGAGCACCAGCACTGTAGATGGACACAGGATCTGTGTTGTGGACACTCCTGGATGGACTGACCTCAGTCTGACTGAGGCTGAAACCATACAGGAGACTGTCAAATGCATTGATATCTCAGACCCCGGACCCCACGTGATCCTCTTGGTGCTGCCAGTTGGGTGTTCCACCAAAGATGAGATTGACACAGCCAAGCAGATCCTGGAGGTTTTCGGAGAAGAAGCCAGCAAATACACAATGGTGTTATTCACCAAAGGAGATGATCTGGAGGAAAAGACTATAGAAGACTACTTGCAAGGTGTCCATCCAGACCTGAAGAAAGTCATAGAGATCTGTGGAGGAAGATACCACGTCTTCAACAACAGGGACAAAATGAGCCACGAGCAAGTGTCCACTTTACTGGAGAAGATCAAAAGAATGGTGGAGGGGAATGAAGACAAATACTACACAAAAGCTATGTATGAGAAAGCTGCTGAGCATATAGAGAAAAGAAATACTTCACAGATAATTTTGGAGGAACGTAGGGCACAAATGAGGAATTCAGCTGTGGAATCAAATAATGGTCCAATAAATGGAAAGAGAGAGGAAGGAAAACTTTGTGGAGTCAGTGAAAGAGAGCCAGAGGGAGGAAGAGAGAGAGAATCCTACTTAGGAGACAGAGAGGGCAAAGGTGAGAGGGCAGCAGTGAAGTTTAACCAGGAACTACACTGTGAAAAAGATCTAAATGAAGAGGAGAGGTACACGGTACACATTGCAAAATCCCCTGGTGGAAAATCCCTTTTAGAAAAATCCTGTGCTGATAAATTAATACGCCGCGGTATAAAACCAGAAAAACACGACGCAGATCAACACAAGACAGAGCTCAAGTGGCAAAAGACGACATCAGAGCTGCAGAGATCCATTGAGAGGATTGAAAAGACATGGCTAAAAGAAAAAGCTGCACTGGAAAAAGAAATACACCAACTGCGAAAGAAGGTAGGAGAACAGAAGACAGAACTCGAAAAGGTAAAGAAGGAGCTTCAACATCAGCAGGTTAAAGCAGAAGCTTTCGAGAAACTAAGGCAAGAAGGTCAACGACAAAGGGAGGAGCTGGAGAAGCTGAGGAGGGAAAATGATGAGGACAGACAGAAAACGAAGCGGAGAAATAGCGCCCTCCAGAAACATTTTGACGAGCTTGAAAGAGCGATTGACACAAACAAAGACATGGATTTAAAAATAACTCTCCAATGTTTTTTGTTACAATTAAAGAAAAATATTCTTCATCCAAAATAACTGCGCAGAAAGAACTAAGGAAAAATGAGCAAAAAGTTAGAGAAAAATTTTGGTACATATGCAACATTTTAGACACAGTGGGACCCACGAGTAAATCAGACTAAAGCTAAATCTACAAATGATACGTATGTAACGGTGTGGGAGCTGGAGAAGGCGGATACACACGTAGATGAGAAATTATGGGTTTATTAAAGTCCATGGTGAAAACAAAACAGGTGACAGGCAGGACAAATGATAAACACAGGGGAACTAACAGCACACACGAAATGGAACCAAATCCATAGAAAACACGAAATCCACAGAAAACATACAGACCATAGAAAACATTGGACCAAGACAGACTGCAAACACAGGATTTTATTTATATATATATTTACACAAGTTTAGTGTAAGAAAATGCCATAATTCCTTTTGTTCTTTGTTGATGACGTTCTAACTTATTTTCACAAAACAGACTTGTTACGGACAGGTTTGGGTTTAGATCTTGTGTGCACCTAAGTAATGACGGGTCACGTGGTGTTAGTGGCAGTAATAATTTGTATATCACCTGTTCACTTGCTAGGTGAGTGAGTAGTGGGTGGGTGATGGGGGAAGCCTACTTTTTGCTGACTGTTTAAAGGCTGTAAGTTTGCTGATGCGAACGTTGCCTGTGAATTACTGTTTGCATTTGGACTTTTATGCCGTTTGTGGATTGTATGTGTCAGTGGACGCTGATGTTTTTTTAATGCTTGGATACTTGATTTTTAATACAAAATAAAGCAAGGTTCACTGAAGCTTGGACTTCAGACTTGAACACCATTCCATTTAAAATGTACTGCAATTGAACCACTGAATGCAGGGTCATCACAGAACATCTGCACTGAAAAACATGAACCAGACAGGTAAGGTCAAACCAGAAAATCACCATTCCTTTCTCTAGTAATGTTTGTCCTGTTTTTTTTTTCTTTAATTCTATGTAAAACGGCAACACCGATACTGAAAATACCAGAAACAGGTTCTGTAAGGAATTACAAATAAGGGCATGCTGCTAAATGTTTACAGGGTAACTAATAACCAATGATAAACTATTAATGTTTAAAGAAAATACTCACTGTGAATATTCTTCCTGCAAATGATCTATTACTACTGTAGTTCCAGTAAATCCATATTAGTACATCCCTCACTTAAAAGTGTTTAAGATTTGTGATCGGTCAAAGCAGATAATATACAGACTTAGCATTAACTGGTGGTACTAGATATAAGACTAGAACTTGATACAGTCCATCACAGCAAACATCTGAAGCCACGCAGACTTTTTTTCAAACGCAATAAAAAATTCCAACACAGCACAACAGAAATCTAAATGTTACAACGGTGTTTACAGCAAGTTTGAAAAGGAATTCTTTAAGAGTTGAAAGCAAAACTGAAACAAGACTTTCAGTGTAATAAGAGATCTGATAAGAGCTCCACACAGAAAGCATTAGTAGTGATGTGTCTGTTGTAGGAATCTGTTCAGTATGAATCTGACTCTTCGTTTTTTTCTGTTTGCATGCAGATAGTCCAACAATCAGACGGCGTGAGTTTCAGTGATGACTTGGACCACACTAAGAAAGTCAACAGTGTGAGATTTATGAGCATTTAAAAAGCAATAAATCAGATGCTGCACATGATTTGAATTGCTGGCATATATTGCCGGTGTAACATGGCAGATATGGGGCAAACAAGGTTTACTACCAGAGTATAAACAGGATAGCAACACAACCACAACAGAAAATACTCAAAAGGGCCAAAACAAAAACGAGAGGTCAAAAACATGCGTAGGTCAAAGTCCAGATCGAAGCAAAAGACAAAATCAGAACAGGCAAAGCAAAAGAGGTAGTCGGATAAGATCAGAAACAGTTCGTTACCAGGGAGACTCAGCAAACATGACAAACAAGGCTAGGCAAAAAGGTCGGAAACACGGAATAAACAGGTCGAAACACGGAAGGCAAACACGGTACAAGCGCTCAGTATGATACAGAAAACTGGCTCAATACTTCGGAATGAAGGAGTACATGCAGAGAGTTTTAATAGTCCTGGTAATGGCTACAACTCTGGTGAACTTGATCTGCGCGGATCAGCTGACCGGGAGTCTGGGGTCACCTGATCCGCTGATGCACGCTGGGAGCTGGAGTTCGCGAGTGTCCCCTGCAGCGTTGACGCGAGACGTGACAGCCGGTTCCCGTATGAATTTGTGGAATTAGAAGACAATCTATAGACACGAAGTGTAAACGAATAAACATATCATTGCTGTCCAAAGAAAAACAAGTACCTCCAAAATGGGATGTTTATAGGAGATGGCCATGAATGCAAGTCAAACCAAATTTTTTCAAAGCTTTTAAGGAGCATTTCTATTTTAACACTACGTAAACAGCAGCTGCTGTGTTCAAATAATGTTTAAAATAAAAGCTACATATTTTTTGGACAACAACGAAATAAAAGTTTTAAATAAATTCACAGCATTGCCTGATATGTAATAACTGACTCTTACTCAATGGGATGTATTTCTCCTTAGGTATTAAAAACCTAACCCTAAAGCAAACAATGTAATAAAAGACTGAAATTATTTTTACTTGAAAATAAAAACAGGAGGCATAATAGTATTAAATAAACCACTCCTTCCACCGCCACCTTCTCTCATCAGTTACCCACCAGAACTTTTAGGATTCTACAACAAGCATATATTTTCTTCATTTTTAATTCCTCACTGAAACATCCGACACAAGATACGACTCGTCAACAGCTGAAGGGCAGGCGTAGTTTGATGGATTATCATGTACATAAATCATTAATGTGGATCCAGGAGTAAAATACATTACTTTAGAGCAGTGTCTGTGTCAGTCCGAGGATTGAAACTACAAAATAACAACAGGCTTTTAAAACGTACTTTCTACCATTACTGTACATCTGCACATTTTCTTACTAAAACACTTCAAAAAGGGAAAATATGAAATAAAAAGGTTCCACAAGTAACTTCAGTGCTCCACCCAAATCATGGACACCACCAGCACTTTTTTGCGAATTGATAAAATGACAAAATTCTTTTGTACAGTAAATAAATTAGTCAATGTTAAATGATCTGTCTGATATTTACCCAGTAAAACTTATTATAAACAAGACTTGACAAAACCTAAAGCTCTTTTCCTGCCACCTCCATAAAGCCTGTATTTGCTGATAATAAATACATCACATTCCTGAAATCTAAAAAAAGTAAGGCTGTCAATGGCTCCCTCTGCTGACAAACCATGCAAACTACACCTCCTCCAGAACAGTGGCTCTCAAGAGGTCTCATTCTAAACATCAGAATTAATTTTTGTATGATAGTGTACAAGATTGCGATTTTAGGCTCAAGTCTGTGCCATCAACTGAAACATACAGTTTATCACTAAAGAACTGTCCTTTTTGGGATGACTGTGTATTTTTATTAATCTTTCCTTTTCTTGATATTATCCGATATATCCGAGATGCATGAAGTGTAAACAGAGGCATGTCAGAATAATAATGAAAACATGTTTTTCTGGTTTTCTCTCTTTCCATTAGTGTGTTGCAGCTTTTTGTGCATGTAAACATTCTGCACGGTTATGAAGCCCAAAGTACACGCCAGAGACAGAAACTTGTCAATTGTGTTTTCAAGAAAATAGAAGCACGTAAATATGTTCTAGTAAAACCCAAACCTACAATTATCAACACTGATAATTACTACAAAAACAACAAATGGTAACCTATTCTTGCCAGTTTAGCCCCGCCCCTTTATACCAATGATATAAGGAGTGCTTCAGTCCAGACTGCTTTTTAAATTAGATGCATACAGTAATACATGTATCAGTCACAATTCTACATAATAGCGGTTGGAAAACAGCATTATGATGCACTTTTGCACACAAACACACAAACGTGAGCAGATTACAAGGAGAAAATACAGTTCTAACAGTTCTATACCAAATATAGTTTTTATAGAACGCAGCCTAAAGAACTAACCATGGTACAAAGACTTTTCTTACCATTGTACACATTTGCAGATAGGTGATCAAGAGTTCTTTAGTAAGGGCATGGTTCTATTTAGAACCAACATTTCTAAATTGAACCAGTTCATGCAGAAATGGTCCTGTGTATACTGAAATTGTTATTTAGATTGAAGAATGTGTATGTGGTTCTATATAGCACCAAAAAGTGCTCTGCTATTTACTTGCTTACTTTGTGCAACATTGCAGTCACTTGGCATCTGCCTAATATTTATACGTCGTACTTACTTACCTACTTTACTGCATGTTACACTTTTGTTGTTTGTTATATTCTTATCATATGTTTCTTTTTTATGCATCTGTATATGTATGGGAGGTTATTTTGCTATTGCTTGCTCTTCACTGTACTTCTGTGCTGCTGTCAGGGTCAGAAAAACCCTTTTGGTACTACATACATGAATAGTGACTGTTCTCTGTTTCATTGATTCAGCAATTTATGAGGGGTATTTGGGATATCTGGCATCCTCAGGCTCAGTAAAGTATCACACCAACATTAAAACTGTGTTGCTTCACTCTTAGGCTAAAGTCCAAGAGATAAAAACAGAGGTCTCTACAGAAAAGACATGATAATCTCATCAGGAAGGATTTGCAGTTCTGCTCAAATGCAATCACGGTGCTGAGGCTGATAGTGGATTTGTGTTGTAATGCTGTAAGTTCAGCTTACTACTGTTTACAGCACAGAATGAAAGAAAACAGAAATTAAAAGTTCTTAATCTGTTGTCATTTGCGCTATAATGTCAGTATTCTCTATGGCCGGTACTGTATTTAAAGCCGCGTCCACCCTTTTTTATGATTCTCTTCTTACTATTATTTACAGTATGGGTGATTAATTTACTCTAAACTGGCAGAAAAACATGGCAGTGTTTTCTGTGGAGAGACTTTTCTGGTGGGTGGGACTAAATTTGGCCTATTTCATATCAGTTCCGCCAAAGAACCAATGAGAGTTAGGGAGATGTTCATGGTCACCTACCTCGATAAAGTGAACGAGCTCCAACAGTCATGAAGGTGTTTTCCAGTCGTTCTAAAGCTAAGTGTATTATTCATTACACTTGGTTCTAAACAAGGCCAGATTTGTTTGGTCCACATGTTTAGCTTGCTGGACTACCAATTAAAATGCTCCAAGACAGCTTGGGAAAAAACCTGATGCTCTACTAAATGTGACATTGGTTAATGCTTACTCAGCATATCAGTTTTAAAATACATTTTTATAAGTAAAACCAGCAGAAGGGGTAGCAGTTTCAGGACTGATACAGTATCGGTAAAACGCTAATCTTGTTGAAGTTGAGTGCTCAACGTGAGATATTCAGCGAGCTACTCATTGGACATGTTTGTATTGTGTGACCTTTATTGGACTACAGCAGATTGAGGCCCTTTGGTCATTTTGTTTATGTGAAAATAGTCTAAGCAACCACAGAACGGTAGGAGAGCCCCAAATCTGATATAAAATACATATATATGTGTTTCGTGTTTTGCATTATAACTTAGAACTATTTAGAACGGTGTGGGGTTCAACTCTCAAAAAACCTTCTGCAGCTGAACCTTGAACACAATCGGGGGCGGAAACAAGATGGTCCGTCTTTAGACTTCTGCGAGCTTCTGCTGATGTTCTCAAACCACACACTGCAGCCGACGTGGATGAAGGCATGGCAACAGGTATGAGTTCAGCTGTTTTACTGTTACACTGACTGCATTTAACTTCTATTGTTTATGTTTTAAACTGTAGAACACTGAATTTTAAATGGAACAATGATTATCAGCCTTAAGTGCAGAATATGAGTTTTCATTTGAGCCCAACATAGTCTCTGAAAACACCACAAGATGCCACACAGAGTTCTTTGAGCCCTGAAAGACTAAAGTTTGGATCACAAAAGCCATCGACCCTCAGGCCCTGTGGAGCAGTGTGAGAACCACTGCTTTAAAGTAGTGTTTGTTAAGGTTGTATACAAATTTACAATTGGCATGGACGCAAATCAGTGTTTGTGCACACTAAGATTTAATAGAAGGCATTTAGAGTCTGGAAAATTGAAAGTGAAGTGAAAAAGTCAATGTTGTCTTCTGCATTAGTTTATCTTTAAATACTTAAATGAATTTATTGCTGGCCATTTTTCTGTACAACACACTGATGCTAAATACTTTACTAGGAACTTTCAGTACCACTTCATAAGCGAACGTCAGGTCATTGCCTTCAGTTAACATGATCAGTGTTGCTTAGCATGATCAAATCAAGCAATTGATCCAAAAATACTCGACTTTTTAGCACTGAAAATCTGCACGGATCCTCCCATTTTATGTCATTGTGTCAATACAGTTTTCAGTCATTTGGTTGAATCTGTGTCTGAATCCTTAGATTATAAGATGAATTTCAACACAACAGTTCCATTAAAAATGCTTTCTTGTCTGGTATTCATACAAATAGAACTAACAGTGCTGATGTACTTTAAGAAGCGGAAAGAGTACAGAAAATCTCTAAAAGTACTGTTACTGCAGTGATAACACACTTAAATGCGTATATAGGTATAATAAGTATATTTTTTAAAAATAATATTGAAGTACACAAAGTAATTTATTTGGAAAACTACTTGAGTTACTTTCTGGTACATCCACAGTCAGAATAAAAATTCGGTTTTGATTGGGCTACATCACTGAAAATGACCTGAGTGTGATTCTACTCTGGAGGGAAGTTTTATAAGCCTGATAACAGAGTTTCAGATTATAGTGACACAATTATATTGTCGAAGTTAAATTGAGTATTAATTGTTCCTGAATACTTGAACACTTTCCCTTACTTCCTTCTCCATCACTAACCTCGATCGGATCTGCTCCTCCAGACCAGTCAGTCTCACTCAGCTTTCTCTCCCTCATGTTCTTCTCCATCACTAACCTCCATCAGATCTGCTCCACCAGCCCAGTCAGTCTCACACAGCTTCGTTCTCTCCCTCACGTTCTTCTCCATCACTAACCTCCATCGGATCTGCTCCTCCAGCCCAGTCAGTCTCACTCAGCTTCTTTCTCTCCCTCTCCTCCTGTGTTCTGTAATACATCATTTTAATAACCTAAGGACCTCAATTAAATATTTAAATTAATATTTTATTAACTAGTCAAATTCCTCTAACCTGCCACCTCTATCCAGAATATCAAACTCTGTTGTGATGAAAACTGAGACTGTTACTGACGTGTAGTTTTCCGCTTCTTTGAACATATATATATAGTTCATCCTCTCAGAGTTACAGCTTGACACCACCGGCGTACAGACTTAGGACACATGACTAAAGATGGTCAGTGTCACACACAGTATCTAAAATAACGTTTAAATTGAGCTTTTAATGAATGACGGGACATGTAAGGCGGTGCTCTTGTGTTAAGGGACGTTGGTCAGATGATGGACGTAGTGCGTCTGAGGTTGCGTGCATACTAAACACTTGCATACTGAAACAGACTGATTGCTTTAGGGCTCATTTATACTCAAAGTTAAATACGGATACGCATGGAGCTTTCTGTCCGTACTCTGCGTTTATTTCCTGCGTAATTTGCACGTTTTCAGAAAGATTACAGATACGGACGAGACGGAGCAATACCGTTGCAGACCGTCAGGGCAGTAGAAGATGAGACAACTTCCATACAAACGTGACGAAGAAGAAACGGCGGGACTTGTTGAAGAGAGGTTGTGCGAGTTGGTTATAAATTTCAACCATGATGTATCTTCGCCGTGGCACAGAGTTTTTCTTCGTTTTTGAAGTAAATACAGAACTACCAGCTTCTCCACCGCCGTCATGTTTGATTTACTCCGTACTGCCCTCTACTGAAAGTGTTGCTCAGCAACCATGTCAACAGAGCTGACGAAGTATGTGGGCAGTGACGGTTATATCGGTTCAAACGCACACAGACATTTCCGCAAAGAGAGGGAGTATAAATGAGCCTTTACTGGTCCAGCAGTAACCACTGGGTCCAATCAGTGTTGCCACTTGCCACATTTAGGGACTTTTCAGAACCTCTAGCGACTTTTTTTTTTTTAAAGCAACTAGTGACAAATCTAGCGCCTTTTTCTGGTGTTATTGGAGACTTTTGGAAACTCTGAGGTGAACACACATCTTCAGTTACTGTCCTCAGCGAGCAGCGGAGGCTGCTGTGAGAGCAGACCCACACCACTCCACGACCCACTACACTGCACATGCCCAAAACTGCAGCTGATCCCGCCCCTATCTACAGAGCAGGATGTAAATATAAATGTCTTAGATAGATAGATAGATAGATAGATACTTTATTGATCCCAGAGGGTAATTCTTCAGAGTGACATGGCCGATTTCAAAGGTAACAAAAAAGAATCCAAAGAAGTTCTATTGTAGATATAACATATTTAGTTTTTTTTGTCTCTCCCACAATGTTATTACTTCAAATACATGCAAATAGGCATTATGCAAGTTAGGTGATTGCGTAATTTAGCGACTTCTAGGAGCACTGGCTAAGTATTGCACTTGTAGTGTATGTAGTCTTGTATTTGTTCTCTTCTCTGTAGGTGTTCCAGTCTTGCTAGGTATTGCATTGTCTTTTTTTCTAGGTATCAGCACTGGCCCTGTGTTTATGGCAGTGTTTGAGTATAAGAGTAGTTTGGACTTAAACCTGTTTGTACATACTCTAACCGAACACTAAGCACTTTTGTAAGTCACTCTGGATAAGAGCGTCTGCTAAATGCCGTGAATGTAATTTTCAGGACAGCCAATAGCTACTTTCCTAACTGAGTAGTTGGCAACAGTGGGTCCAGTCTAGTACCTACTGACTGAGTAGGTGATTTCAGACGCAGCACATGTTTGCATGCACGTGCATGACCACACCCGACATTAAATGTGAGATGTGCTCCGGTTTTTAATTCTATGGCATGTACCAAGCTTTACACCCTTCTCCGAGAAACTCTCTCGAGCCAATCACAGAGTCGACCCTTTGAGTCGGCCCCGGCTCCCCACACGTGAGTCGAAGAACCGATTCCTTTGGAATCGACTCCCTATTTATTAGCGTACAGAGCGAAAACTACGGCTCGCTGTCTCACTGATAGACAGATACTTTATTGATCCCGAAAGAATAGATAGCTATACAAAAGATTAAAAACTTCGTAGAACTTGATAGAAAAGCGCAGTAGATGTTTCCATCAGCCAATTAATGATATACAGAACTAAAGTGCAAGGTCCAAGTGACCTAGTGTGCATACATACATGTGTATACATAAATAGGTGTACATGTGTGTGTGAGTAAAAGTCTCTTAATCTGTGACTGCTTTACACTATACAGTACTGATGACGTTTGGAGGGAAAACAGTTGATCGGATGTAGTTCAGATGGTTTCACCTGACGGGGCTCGTAGGTTACGTAGCGTTCAATTCTGAAAACGTATGTGTGAAACTGTAAAGCCTAAAAATAATCTATATTTTATTCTCACTGTAAGCGTGGGTGGAACAGCAGACTCGGCGTATCGGACTGTTTAGAGTCGAAACATGTTCAACATTACATCTTAACGTGGCGAAACGACACAAACGCCCGCGAGCAGAATCGGTTCGGTTCCCCCGTTTACGAGTCAAGTTATCGGGAGCGCGCATTCACTGATCAGACATCAGCGTAAAACAAGCCGCATATACGAAAAAGCAGAAATGTGTTGTGTAAATCTGCTCTTTGACGCCGGCTAGATTATGTATTTAAGGCTTTTTGGTCATTTTTGTCTTTGGTTTAAGCGCACGCGCGATCGTTAACGTAATACGGCCGTTTACCTCCGAAACTGAAACAAATAACACGTAACTTACACTCAGGATTTGTACTGGTTAGCACTATTTAACAGACTCTGGACATAAAACACACGACAGACTTTACGTTTAATAAATAGCCGCGGTTTAATTTTAAACAGCAAAGCGAGAAGATAAAGATGAACACTGTAGCTAACTTGCTTACCTGGTTAGCCCGGAATAGCTAGCCAGCATAGCCGCTCTGTCTGAGGCGGAGTTGTGAAAACCGAGGTCCGGTTTCGTGTTTGAAAGCTGAAAATAATGTAATTATCTTCAGTTCATTAGAAAACGATGGAAAATGACAGTTATTATATAAAGACTGGGTTTAGTTTTACCGTTTGTGCTGCTAGTGCTAACATTCTCCTCAGAACTCTGCCGCTCTGATTTGCTCGGTTCTGATTGGCTGAATCTTTTGAATTTCCCGCGCTTTCTTCTAAATGGCTGCTGAGCTGAGGCACTCATAGTTTTTATTTTTATTCCGTAATGTTATTAAAAAGTAATGTGGGAAAGTAAAATTATTTATTATTGTTATTATTATTTGAATAAACACGAGTAAAATTATTATTCATTATTATTCATTTAAAAATACTGTAGTGTTACAGGGAACCTGTGCTAAAGTAGGCCTACAGTAACAAGAGTAAATGTAATTTAATTTCCACCTCTGACTCTGAAATGGTTTGCTGTAGAGAAACTTACAAACTCTGATTTCTTTACAGTGGTGGTGATGGGAACCAGGGGTCACCATGTCTACAACACAAATATAAACATTTTATTCCATTGGTGAACCTACAAGTGTCCTCCGAGTTGATATGAATTTTGATGAATATAAAATAGTCTGAAAAAGTTTTCTTTGGGGACTATTTATCAGAAAACCTCAGTTAAAGCATCTCAGAAATCAAGCTGTGTAAATCTCACCATTTTGTGTAATAACTTTCTGTGAGGGAGTTTTCAGATACATTAAAGTCTCCAGACGTCGGTTTCTGTCACCACTGGTTTGAAAAACTCTGATTGGTAAGTTTCACTAGAATGAAGCGTTTTTCATAAAACCACTTCAAATAAGGGTTAACCAGACACAGCCAACTGAGACGAGACCCAGTGGTCATCCCAGGACCTACTGGAAGTATTATATCTCCAAGATGGCCTTGGGATTCCCTAAAATGTGTTAAAGAAAGGTGCAGATGACTAACTAGACTAAGTGGTATAAGAAGATGAATGAATTAATTAATTAATTAATTAATTTTTAAATAACATTCCCATTTTTTAAGAACTGTTACTGTATTGCTGTTACACTGTACAACCTTACATTGCTGAGTCACATTACTATGTCAGCACATTGGCGTCAGTATGTTTTTGGGACATTCTCATGTGGAAGACACTCTCAACAGATCTGGGTCTTAATCCATCCTTGCAGATGACATATGCCATACATGCTGATTGTCTTCTCTGGGACGGATGGGATCTTCTAGCAAGACTAGAAATGTCCCACATTGGTTGGAAGTGCTCACAAAGACTTTCAAGTACCAGACTTGGACCTAATTGAGCATCTGTGGGACCACCTGGATGGTGGTGTTGGCTCTATGGATCCTACTCTATGCTCCCTCCAGCAGCTGTGGGATGCACTGCAGTCAGCATGGTTCCAGATATCTGTGACCTCCTACCAGGACCTTATTGAGTCTCGCAGTCCATCTAGCTGCTGTATGTGCTGCACACGGTGGTCACTCTGGATATTAATATAATGATAATAATGTGACTCCACTCTGTAATATGGCAATATGAAATCTTAAATAAAGGCTCATTTGTTTTATTTCCAGGGTGCAATACCTATTATAAAAATGAAAACTTTTAGAATGATATTTCACTTTCTTTCTTTTCCAACAGGCGGACAACAACGGGACCTGCGGATAGTCCTTGTTGGAAAAACCGGGGTTGGAAAAAGTGCAACAGGAAACACGATCCTTGACAAAGATGCTTTCCACAAAGAGGCCAGCTCACTGTCAGTTACTAAAGTCTGCAAGATGGCTACCAATACATTCAACAGTTTCAACCTCGTGGTGGTGGACACTCCGGGATGGTGTGATACAGGACTGTCTGAAGCCGAAATTGTCCAGGAAACAATCCAGTGCATCGATATGTCCTATCCCGGGCCTCATGTGTTCCTGCTTGTGGTGCCGATCGGTCGGTTCACCGAGGAGGAAGTCAGAGCTGTCCAGATGATACAGGAGGTCTTTGGGGAAGGAGCCACCAAATACATGGTCATTCTGTTCACAAGGGGAGACGACCTGGAGGACACAGACATTGAGGACTACCTGAACAATGCCAAAGCTGAGCTCAAGAGCCTGGTGGACAAGTGTGGGAGGCGGTACCACGTGTTTAACAACAAGGAGCAGAGCAGCCGCACTCAAGTGCACTCACTGTTGATGAAGATCCAGGAGATGGTGCGGCACAACGGCGGCACCTTCTACACAAACACGACGTACCAGCTTCTGGAGACGTACAAGAAGAAAGAAGCCGAGATCCAGAAGAAAATGAAGAGTATCGAGAGGGAGATGCAAATGAAAGAGGCCGAGTTCCAGTGGAAGGTGACCCTCATGCAGAAAGAGCATCAAATGCAGAGGTTGAAGGCGTCAGAACTGAGAGGGCAGCTTCTGGAGAGCGAGATCAAAAGAGCTCGTGAGGAAGCCACGCTGGTCGCTGCTCTGAAAGACATAAGGCTGGAGCTGGTCCAGGAGGAACAGAAGAGAAAAGCCGCAGAGGAGGCTCAGCTGATGCTCGAGAAATCAGTAGAAGACCAGCAGAGACGTGAGCTGGAGTACCAGAGGAAGATACAGGAGGAGGAGCAAAGGAAGCTGGCGGAGTGGACCATGCATCAGCAGCGCATGGAGGAAGAGGAGCGGAACAGGAAGGCGGCGGAGTCTGAGCACAAGCAGAGCATGGAGGAGGCTTGGGAGAAGATAGAGGAGGAGAGGCTTAACATGCTGAAAGAATATGAAGATAAAATGACTGAGCTGCAGCAGCAGGAGCAGGAGATAAAGACGGAGAAGGAGGAGTGGTTAAGGAGAAACATCAGGAAAAACTTATGCTGTAGTATTGCCTAGAGAAGTCTGCCACCACAGAGCAGATACTATTAGGGAGGTGGGTCATTCTCAGCACTGCAGTGACACTGACGTGGTGCTGGTGTGAGTGGACACCCCAGTGTCACTGCTGGACTGAGAATGGTCCACCAACCAAAACTATCCAGACAGCAGTGTCCTGTGGGCGGCGTCCTGTGTCCACTGATGAAGAACTAGAGGAACACAAACTGTGCAGCAGCAGATGAGCTACTGTCTCTGACTTTACATCTACAAGGTGGACCAGCAAGTAGTAGGAGTGTCTAATAGAGTGGACAGTGAGTGGACACAGTGTTTAAACACTCCAGCAGCAGCACTGCAGTATCTGATCCACTTACACCAGCACAACACACTCTAACACACCACCATCATGTCAGGGTCACTGCAGTACTGAGAATGACCCACCTCCCTAATAGTATCTGCTCTGTGGTGGTCCTGATCATTAAAGAACAGAGTAATAAAGTATACAGAGAATCAGATGAACTACAGTCTCTAAGTGGAGCTCCTGTATGGTCAGTGGAGCTGATACAGTGGACAGTGAGTGGAGGTCCTGTATGGTCAGTGGAGCTGATACAGTGGAGTATCTAAGTGGTCAGTGATGTTTTCTGTAATTAAAATCAAAATTACACAGTGGTGTACACAGACTTCACAGTGGTGGTGAATGGAACCAGACGTCCACCACTTAAAAGCTCCCTCACAGACAGTGATTACACCAAATGTTTAGTAACAATGTTGGTGGTGACAGATTTGAAGTGGTTTTGGCCTAAAACATTTTAGAAGAGGTTACAGAACATTACCATCATTGACATTATATAAACTCAGAAGACGTGTAGGTTAACTGGTGGGTTTGATAGTAAATACAATATGTATATTGGTGTTGTAGACATTGAGACCCCTGGTTCCCATCACCACCACGCTAGAACATCTAACCCAATTTCACACTCTCAATCACTCTGTTTACATCTCAAACACTAATTTAGACAGAAATCACTGGAATTCACCTTTAAGTCAAATTAATATTTCTGTAATTTTCAGATATGCCTTAATTTCTGAAGCTGTGGATGGAATTTAAGCTCCATTTTTTATTTAGCAATAAAAAGAATAGGCTGATTTCTCATTTCCTCTGAATCTTATGAATCTGAGTTAATAAAAATAAAATCAATTTGCCCCCATGATGAAACTTTTGTACTTTGCTTTGTATGAAGGCACTCATTTGCATGCTTAAATGGTTCCATGGATTAATGGATCGCTATTCAGAAACTTTCTGGAAAGGTTCTACCATCAAGTTGTCCTTGGTATAGTGTAGTGGGTTACACTGGCGTCATCCATACTGTGGGTTTGATTCCCCACCTGGTGACAGTCTTACACTATATAAAAGTCTCAGGACACCTTTTAATTCAGAAAGGAAATATTTATGAATAGTCCAGCAAGTAATGGATGAGTGGGCCTATGTTTTAGGCCATGTTCAGAACATTGCCACCATCTTGAAAACAGTTATGTTGGACCAAGGGCAAGTTCCACAGAGCTGAAGATACAGTTCAACACCAGGCACCACACATTAAACAGGTCAAAGAACTGTGCATCGCAAGGAACGTTCCCAGTTGTTGCAACTTTGTGTTGAATAACATCTCTTGTGGTTCAAATTTTGTAAATCTGATTGCATCAATGAATTTGAGATGTTTCTGGTGGTCTTTGATCTGCTACACGACCACCTTCCCATTAGGAAAAACCATGCCATTGATCCAATATGGCGGCTTTAAGATCGCAGTCATTTTCCAGACAGACTAAAAGATAGGTCTCCTCACCCATTACCTACTGGGATTTTCAGATACGGCATTGAAACATTCTGAAAGACTACTGAACGCTGAAGATATGAGCCACACACAATGTATTAGTTGTGTAATAATGAGACAACAAAGTCATGTTCCCATCCAACTTTATTATTTTATATAAAAAAAAGCAGAAAATTCTGAATACACATCCTATGACATACTGTTACCCAGCTGTACCCCAGACCAGTGATGAACGCAACTTAACCAGACTTGAACTCTGACGCCCACAATAACACTACAATGAGAAATTTAGACACGGGGTTTAACAGAGTCCTGGACCAACATTCACCAAAAGATGGGAAATCTGTCTTCAAACAAGCTTCATGTTTAAAACTTCAGGGGAAACTAAGCACTGGGTCTCAGACACACACGAGAAACCTAGACATAAAAGGCGGAGTGACGTTAGGAAGCCCGAGACTAGCCTTGATCAGCGCAACCAATGTTAAATGGGCCACAACTCCAAACTCCTCATTTTCAGACAACGCAGGAGCTGCACTAAACTAACCAGCCCCACATGTTTAAGTGCTCACAGCACACCTGGTGGTCAGGATGAACCAGATGAGCCAATACAAAGGACTCTGGATCCTCCACCCAGCCACTGCAGCTTAACTCCCCCCTCCTTCCTACAACTCCCACCTGAGAGGAAAGGGTTTACAACTGTTTCACAGTGGGGCACCAGCATTAACCAGAATATAAAACTAGAGTGACCCCCAGAAAAGGACCACGGCGCCCTCTACTGACAACACAAGCAAACTGCTCCAGTACATCGCACAGGCGCAACTGGGGTGGAAATGGGACAGAGGGCAGGTTTTGGAACTATTGAATTCATAACAAGACATTTGTTGTTACACTAAAGACTGGACAGTGGTGGACACATGGAATTTCAAAGTATACAATAAAGTCTGACTTGCATTTGCCCCTCCCCACTACACCCCCATGACTAAACAGACATGCTGACTGGCTGATGGAAGGGCAATGAAACTGGAGGATCTTCGGAATAGAAACTAAAAGGAAATAAAGGGAGTAAAGGAAAGAAGCCCTGGGACGGGCAGGTGTTGCCGTAACAGAATTCATGACTGTTCAGAAGTGACCCAACATGAACACTATTCACAGGCAAGAGGGAGGCAGTGCATGTGTGTGTGCACAAGTGTGCATGCGCAGGTCTTCGAGACGCCTGATCATTTCACACTGGGCGGGAAACCATTTCCAAGCCAGGCGGTGCAAATAATCACGGCAAGGTAAAATTAAATGGTTGTGAGAGACTATTGCACTATTAAAAAAAGAAAATGAAAGAACAAGTAATTACGTCAAGTCTCCTCTGGTGCTGTCACGGTATACAAACTCAGTGTCCATATAAAAGCTGAAAACTCTCCTTCGCCATCAGTGATTCTTCACAGCTTAAGACCAGATCTCTAAAAAGAATGAGGTCACACACACACAAACACACACGCCACATGCACTGATCTGCCTCAGATGTTGCCCCGGACTAAATCTAGAGGGGATCTAGCGCATCCTATACTCCGATGTCTTGGACATCTCACAGAGCTGACCCTTGAAGTCGATGTCTACAGTGAAGTCCAGGTCTCTCTGAAAAATGGATATAAAGGAGAATGAGGCACCGACTGATTACAGGCTTATATAAACTCAACACAGCTCTCAAAACTTCTTAAGACGGGAGAACTTACATTATTCTTGACGTTGGGTTTCATACTGATGGTGCCGAAGATCTCCTCCCCTGTCTTCACGGTCAGGTAGTCATCGAGATAAAACACAGTCTGCTTCCAGTGAGTGTAAGGAGACTCTGGACCTGACAAGAGGGAAGAAATAGATAAGTTACTAGAGGCAGCAACAATTCTCATAACACTATAGTACAACTAAGTAGGAACAACAAAGGTCACTGGGCTTCAAAGAAAAACCTTCTTACAATATATACGGAGCAAAAAAGTAACTAACTTTTACAAGTCACTTCGCACCAAGATTTACATTTTTAAATGAATAAATTTTCCTAGAAAAGTTTCACAGGCAAAACTGCAAGCAAACCGGATTCTTCAGATCTTTTGCTGTTCTCTGCAAGTGATGCAATCAGAATGAGAGAGTGGCACAGAAGACACTTTGAAATCCGATCTGAGGGCGCGCAGACTGACACATCCGTAAACATCCGTTTTCAAACTACTTTTAATTCTGTTAGGATACAATTTGAAAAACCTGTTTTCATGTGTTGTTTTCTGGTCCAGATCAAAAATCAACTTGGATTTGCTAAACTGGATTTGGTCTGGCCTTTAAGTCTGAACACAGCAAAGCACTTATTCAGTAAATCTCATGCCACCTCATTTTTGCCAGTTTTTTTAGGTTCTGTGTACTTCCAAAACATTTCCGAGGTGCCCGTGGAAGCCACAATGATGGGTGGGTGGGTGGGTGTGTGTATGTGTGTATGTATGTAAAATCTACAGCAGGACTGAGAATTAAAAAGAGAACTGGTCCCAAAATCAGAACATTAAGACAACTGCGAGGCCTAGTTATGACAAATATTAGGGAAGGCAGCAGCCTCTGCTAATGAAACAAGAACATTAGGAGATCTGGAATGAGAACGGATCTCCCGGATCAGTATCCACCTTCACGGTGGCCATAAAACTACACCAGAAGTGTTTGGCAAACAAAAAAAAGCCCTAAAATGTGTTGAGCTTGAAATCTCAATATAATCTGTAGCCTGAACTACATAAACATATCAAACTGTCACTCACTGGTGGAGAAGCCGGTCCGCTTGTGACAACGTGTGAACTCAATGTTGAAATAGGTGACTAGAGCGTGGATGTAGTCGTTCCTCTTTACTTGCAGACAGAAGGGAGAGGTGAAGGACAGGTCCTCGATCTTCACTGTGTAGATATCCACCTCCTGACAGACAAACGGTCAACCATTAAAGACTGATTTTATTTTCACTCGGGAGTACATTGAGGGAGACCCTCATTTACAATGTCACCAAGCATTACAATTATTAAACAAGGGATTAAAAAAATAAACTGAATAAGAAACTAAAATCAGAAATAAGACAAAGTAAAAAAATAAGTCAATAAAAGTTGATGTTAGTAGTAAAACAATAGTAAAAGAAATGATAAAAAAATCAATAAAAGTATGGTAAAAGGAAAGAAGTCATATGGTATAACTAGCAATGAAAGGCTTTGACAACTGCCCACTTTTAGATAAAATAGAATAAAAAGTATTAAAACAAATGAAGAAGAAAAAATAATGTTCTGAAATACACTAGGAAAAATATATTAAAGCACAGCACTATTTCAGCAAAACCTTCAGGCCATGCATCCAAGATACAGTAGATAAATTGTTAGAATTTCTGATACAAGCAAAGCAACAATATCAAGTATTCCCAATAATTCATTTAAGAAATCATTCACACTAAGCATTTAGTGCAAACAGTTGCATTTACCTTAATGAGGCAGGCGCTGCTGACCAGCTGTTTGGGGTCAACAACATCCACCAGAGGCTCCTTGATGGCCACCTCCTTAATGCAGGACATATCAAACCCATAGACGTTCTCCCACCCTGCCGAGAAATAGATACAAAGAGAATCAGAGACCTCACTGGTGGGCAGTACCTCTGATAAACCCGGCCGGCGTACACACAGACCACTCACAGTGGATTTTGTAATCCTTGTATTGCCGATCTTCGATGGCTGTGACGTACAGAGTGGCTCTGTCAGGGAAGATGAGCCCATCAGGTTTCTGTAGACCAAAGACAGACCATAAGATCACTTAAACCAACGTCTCTGACTATACCATGAACACTAAGGTCATGAAAACCAGTCCCAGCACTACCCACCACTTACCAGCCACTTGTCTCGAGCGTAGATCACCGTGTTCAGCATAGACTCGTAGAAGAGACAGTAGCCCATCCACTCGGAGATGATGATGTCTACATGCTCCACTGGAAGCTCCACCTCCTCCACCTTGCCCTTGATGATGGTCACAACTGGAAAAAGAACAGAGCACACAATGAAGACGAAGGGCGGAGCTAAACATGAAGAGCAGTGCTGATGATTGGAACCAGATGTCTGAGGAGTTTTAGGCTTGAAGCTTCCTTGCAGAGCAGGCTATGAACGTGCTGCCTGCAGCCGGAGACATTGTTTAATGTTTACGATAAAGTTTATAAAAGAGCTCATTCATTGTGGACACGTACACATGCCACACTGAGGGAAAACAGTCCCCTATGCAATTAAACTGGTTTTGTGTGGTAGATCTGGCAACCCTTTGGTTACCAAGTTTTTCAACAATGAGCCAATTATATAACAAACCACCCTGAAGGACCTCAAAAACTGATATTTATTTATTATATTATATATGATATTTAAACATATTAGAACTGTACTAATAATTGTGTACCACATCTAAAGGACACATTAAGTTGATTTAATTAAGAGAGAAGGAACAAGAGGCTTAGTGATCAATATAAACAATAAGCTCAAATGCACTCACTATGATCCAGCTTATTGGCCTTGACGATCTTCACAGCATAGTCTGATATGCTGCTGCACTCGATCTAATAACAGAAAACAAAACAGGATTATCAATGGGCACCTTTAAGAGAGTAAACAGATGCTTAAATACATCAAACTATGAATTGCAAGCATGTACAGGGACACAGCTGGACTGAATAGCACAGCACAAGTATGTACAGTCAAGTCTTTGCTGAATAAAAGCCTCAGCCGATAAACAACAAACAGCATATAAAGTAGTGCCACGTGACTTCTACTCACACCAATGACTTTCTTGGCACCAGCCTTGGCTGCAAACATGCACAGGATGCCGGTTCCGCTGCCCACGTCCAGCACCACCTTATCCTTGAACAGATGCTTGTTGTGGAACATGGAGTTTCTGTAAGTCAGCGTGCGCACTTCATCCTTCAGCATTTCCTGCAAACAGATAAAAGAGGAGGATCAGAAACCTGAACCTTCGATTTGGGAACCGGCCTGAAGATATGGGTAAGGATGCTAACCTCATGAATGCCGAAGTGAGCGTAGGAGTCGAAGTAGTAGTCCTTGGAGGTCATGTCCTCTGCCGCAGGCTTCTCTGAGCTCTCTCCCTGAGACACCTTGAGAAAAACAGATTCAGACACATTTAAATATAAGACAACTGTTACAGAAGGTAAAAATGTTCTAGAGAAGCAAGACAACTTAAACAGTTCAGTTCGATGCTTTTTAATAGCCTTCAAAGGGTAAATGTAGAATGTGGGGATTTAGAGCCCTCTCTGGTGGAAGTGTGTAACTGCAGGCTGAAGAACATTCAGTAATGTGCTTAAATAATAAAAAAAATCTGACTTTTGCAAGTGGGTTGAAAGAACTTGAAGCTCCAAACTTAGAAAAGGTAATGTATTCTGATGACGTGAGTGAATTATCAATAATAATGCATTTGAGACCCAAAACTGTGTGACACTAACATGTAACGATGACCCAGAACCTCTGAACTTGTACTCTGCAATACTAATTTCAGTTTAACAAAACATGCAGCGCTGCTTTAAAGTGCTCAAAGGAAGAAACACCATTTCTATCACACATCTTCAACTGACATCAAACATGCAAACTCTGTTCAAGGTTTATTAACCCCTGGAGTTAGTGCATGGAAACCCAATGGCTTGAATTGGTTGAGTTTGTGATGTCACAGAAACCAACACATTTACTTATATCCACCTATTTAGCCGTCAGCAGTTCATACTAAGCGTATATGGCATGTTTGAACCTGGACTACTTTGGAGGTTTCTAACTGGTCCAACTCCACTGCACACAGTTCACAAGCTCTGGTTTATTAAGATAAATTTTATCTACTTAAAATATGATAATGTAGGTTATACAAAAAAAAAAAAAAAAAAAAAAAGATACCCTTCACAGATCCCTCCACCACAAACACAAAGTATTCACTACCATTCCATGCAATAGCTTTCTATGCAGACGGTGGACATCTGGTTCCATTCACCAACAATTAACAGATCTTTCGTGGCAAGTTTCTCACCAAACCATCCTGAATAACCGTATTGACCATTCGATTTTAGATAAAGATTATAAAATAGGTGAAGTTCCACTTTAAAGACCCCCCCCCCCAGAAAGCCTGGCTGAGATACTCAACTACTCTGGAAGTTCTTCTGAAGCTGTAGCAGCTCCTTATTTCACACCACTGTCTGAAGAAAACCAAGTACGTGTAAAATAGCAACCTTAACAGAAGAGACCAAAAACTGGCTTGACCCTTAATGAAAGTCCATGGAACCAGAATTTCCTCTAAGCTACTGTGGAGCACTTCTATTGTTCCACTCATCATGAACTTTGTACACAATGTAAAGGACAGCTGCGGCGTTCAAACTGGAGGTGCAGGCATTTCTTTGGACAGTGATAAATTAGAACTGTTACACGAGTGGCTCAAAACAATAACGCCACACTTTGTAAACCGTGTGTCCATCAAAGAGCACATCAGAAGCTGGAAGACACTTTAAGGCTGCGTTCCAATAACCAGGTTTATGTGACTCAATTCAGATTTTTGGCTTGTAATGTGAGTTACTAAGATCTGATTTTTTTTTCAGGGCTGTGTGGACGCACCAATTCTGATTTGTTTTGATTGTGCTTACATTAAATCTGATTTGATTGATCTATTTAACTGTGAAACAAACAAATCAAATCTGTTAACATTGAGACAAAAAAAAAAATCAGATCTTAGTAACTCACATTACAAGCCTCAGTGATCAAATCAGATTCGTATGTGAAAACAAGTGACCTAAATCTGATTTTCGGCTTAAATGTGGCCATCTTGACAATTCACATTCCAAACTGTATATGACTTGTATATGTGAACATAACCACGAATAAGTGACAAATCGGATTAGATCCGTCCATACGGCGCTAAATATATAATAAAAAATCAGATCTGTTCACACAGAGACAAAAAAAATATCTGATTTGAGTGACTCTGGTTGAGTTCACACGAAGCCTTACTGAACAAATCTGATTCATGTGTGAACACAACCCAAAACAAGTCACTTAAATCTGATTTCATCCATCCATTTAACTCTGAAACCAATAAAATCAGATCTGTTCACATTGGGACAAAAAAAATCTAATTTGAACCACTTTGGCCTAGTAATGTAAACACAGCCCACACTCAAAAGAAAGGTTTTTTTACTTTTTAACCAAAATTAACACTAACTTCATCCATCAAGTTAACAGAACTAGAACCTGTTTTATAGCCAGAAAGCTTAAAATAACTCAAATCTAAACTTTTTTTAAACAGCGTAAGCCACATCTGAAGCAGCTCAAACCTATTTTTCCATTTCAATCACCTCAAATTACTTAACCTTTAAAGTTTTCCTCAAACAGTGCAACTATAGAGCTCAATAGTGAGCAAACAAGATTTTTCTTTATAGAAAGTCTTAAATAACTTCATTTTTTAAGGCAGCAGCGACACAAACTAAGTTAAAGCCAATTTATAGATTAGTATTACAGTGTAATGCTGTGGGCCAGGCTGTAGAGCCCAAGGGTGACCGGCAGCCTCTCTAAGAAGGAGGGAATCAAGCCGGACAAAGACACATACCGGCACACGTGGTAGGAGCAGAGAAGTGAGGCCTAGACTAAAACTCACCACCACGCTGGGTTATTATTATAATTTTTTTTTATAATTTTTTTTTAGCTTAACTGACACAAAAGCAGACACTTCTGAGCTATATACGCCATAAACTTATTAAAAAGTTATATTAGAAAGAGAGCTGTTGAGATACAGGAGATGCAGCTTCATAGGGGGCTAAGAGGAGGAGACCCCCAGCGTCAGGTAGATAGCTAACTCGGGTTTATAGAGCCTAATCACGGGATAAGTCAGTTTTTGGTGGAATAAAGCCAACTATTGCTGAAGTTCGCTTCTTATTCGAAATCCCCGGTCCACCTTAAATGAGGCGCCAGAATGGAACTGCTGCACCATTTAAGGTGGACCGGGGATTTCGAATAAGAAGCGAACTTCAGTCAGGTATTTGTTTAGGCTTTCGCTTAATATCGAGTCCACATAGTTTATAAATCCACTAATATTAACCCAACTACCCCACATCAGCCAAAACGACCAGCGTTTTTCAGTTCGGTTAGCCAACATGCTAACGGACCCGCACGCGGTCCCCATTATTCTCAACGAGCGCCGCTAGCTCGTCAGTTAGCGGCCGGCTAAACAGGCTAAGTGTGATTCAGCGCTAAACCCCGCGACTATAAAAGTCGTACCGACGCGTCGTGCCACGTCTTAAACGCTCACACGACGCCGAAACTACCTCGGGCCGACTTCGGCAGCCACGTGTGGCCGAAATGAATGGCCGGCTAAAATGGATGCACAGCATTCAGACACCAGGTCACTACGCAGCGCGCGGGATTAGCCGAAGCCGCGAGCCGGCGGCGCCACTACGGCTACGTCCGTCGCGAGAGGCGGTTTCTAAGCGCGCCGGTGAGTCGTTAGTGCGCCGGTGTCGGTATACGCGTCCCTTTTTTGTCTTTCGTTAAGCAGCCTCAACTCACCTCCATTCTGTCCGCCGTCTCCGCCATTTCGCCGAGAAGAGTTTTGAGTGCGCGGCTGCGGCGCCGAACATTAAAACGCTCCCCTTTTCACTCCCGCCCACAGCCTGCGGCGCTCTGATTGGGCCGCTCTCGCCGGGGCCCGCCCACGGAATGACGCATGGGGCGCAGAGCCCTGTTCCTATTGGCTGTGGGTGTGAGTCGTCAGATCGGTGATTGAGCCGAGGTTGTGCGGCTCCTCCTCCCTCCTGCTGGGCCTTAATGTCTTAATACGCTGTGCAGGACGTACAGACTGTAGTTCATCTGATTCTCTGTATACTTTATTACTCTGTTCTTTAATGATCAGGACCCCCACAGGACCACCACAGAGCAGATACTATTAGGAAGGTGGCGTGGTGGTGGTGGTGTGTTAGTGTGTGTTGTGCTGGTGTGAGTGGATCAGACACAGAGCTGCTGCTGCTGGAGTGTGTAAACACCTCAGTGTCACTGCTGGACTAAGAATCGTCCACCAACCAAAACTATCCAGACAGCAGTGTCCTGTGGGCGGCGTCCTGTGTCCACTGATGAAGAACTAGAGGAACACAAACTGTGCAGCAGCAGATGAGCTACTGTCTCTGACTTTACATCTACAAGGTGGACCAGCAAGTAGTAGGAGTGTCTAATAGAGTGGACAGTGAGTGGACACAGTGTATAAACATGCACTACCACCGCATCAGTGTCACTGCAGTGCTATATATATATATATATGGAGCTAATCCCAGCATCATTGGGTGGGGTACATCATGGGCCAACACACACTCACACCTACGGACAGTTTAGAGTGAGCGAACCTAACATGCATGTGTTTGTACTATGTGTTGGACTATATATATATATATATATATATATATATATATATATATATATATATATATATATATATATATATATATATATATATATATATAATTTTTTCAAAGCATAACATGTTTCTGTACATCTGTATTCACCATAGTCAGGTCCCAACTGCACACATAATACTAACACTAACTAGTTTTTGAGTATGTAGTATAGTTACAAGAGTTAAAATTAAATATAGAATATTCAACTTTATAATCTACAGTGAATATTTAGAACTAGAAACACTCCTCCTGTGTCTTTTAGCCCCGCCTCCTGATGAGTCCCGTGAGCTCTCATTGGTCAGCTCACTCATTCTGGGTACAGTCTGCCCACTGCCCACCACGACATCAGTCCTGCTGTATCAGTCTGATCCAGAGTCTGATCTACCTTCACAGCCTGGACTGGAGCAGGATGTTTCAGTGTGATCAGTTTTTACTGGTTTAGCTCTGTGTGTGTGTGTGTGTGTGTGTGTGTGAGAGATGATGTCACCTTGTAACAGACTAGAAGGCTGGGTTTCAGGCGAATGAGCAAAGAGCTTTGGTCCCACCTCCCTAAGAGCCCAGTATGCTCTGATTGGTCAGCTTACCCACTCTTTTTTAATTAGTCATAATCAAAACAGCATCCTGCCAAGTCCTGCCCCCCCACGCTCTGGCCATTCTTACAGTGGTGTCGGTTCTGATGGATCAGTAATATGAGAGGCGGAGTCTTTCAGAAATAAAGTAGAGGAGGGGTCGTCCAGGGGGCGGAGTCTTTCAGAAGTAAAGAGGAGGAGGCGTCACTCAGAGAGGCGGAGTCTTCAGGAGTAAAGAAGGACAGGGGTCACTCAGAGAGGCGGAGTCTTTCAGTAGTAAAGAGGAGGAGGAGTCACTCAGAGAGGCGGAGTCTTTCAGGAGTAAAAAGAAGGAGGGGTCACTCAGAGAGGCGGAGTCTTTCAGGAGTAAAGAGGAGGAGGGGTCACACAGAGAGGCGGAGTCTTTCAGGAGTAAAGAGGGGGAGGTGTCACTCAGAGAGGCGGAGTCTTTCAGGAGTAAAGAGGAGGAGGGGTCACTCAGAGAGGTGGAGTCTTTCAAGAGTAAAGAGGAGGAGGGGTCACTCAGAGAGGTGGAGTCTTTCAGGAGTAAAGAGGAGGAGGGGTCACTCAGAGAGGCGGAGTCTTTCAGGAGTAAAGAGGAGGAGTCACTCAGAGAGGTGGAGTCTTTCAGGAGTAAAGTGGAGGAGTCACTCAGAGAGGTGGAGTCTTTCAGGAGTAAAGTGGAGGAGTCACTCAGAGAGGCGGAGTCTTTCAGGAGTAAAGAGGAGGAGTCACTCAGAGAGGCGGAGTCTTTCAGGAGTAAAGAGGAGGAGGGGTCACTCAGAGAGGTGGAGTCTTTCAGGAGTAAAGAGGAGGAGGGGTCACTCAGAGAGGCAGAGTCTTTCAGGAGTAAAGTGGAGGAGTCACTCAGAGAGGCGGAGTCTTTCAGGAGTAAAGAGGAGGAGTCACTCAGAGAGGTGGAGTCTTTCAGGAGTAAAGTGGAGGAGTCACTCAGAGAGGTGGAGTCTTTCAGGAGTAAAGAGGAGGAGTCACTCAGAGAGGCGGAGTCTTTCAGGAGTAAAGAGGGGGAGGTGTCACTCAGAGAGGCGGAGTCTTTCAGGAGTAAAGAGGAGGAGGGGTCACTCAGAGAGGTGGAGTCTTTCAGGAGTAAAGTGGAGGAGTCACTCAGAGAGGCGGAGTCTTTCAGGAGTAAAGAGGAGGAGTCACTCAGAGAGGCGGAGTCTTTCAGGAGTAAAGAGGAGGAGTCACTCAGAGAGGCGGAGTCTTTCAGGAGTAAAGAGGAGGAGTCACTCAGAGAGGCGGAGTCTTTCAGGAGTAAAGAGGAGGAGTCACTCAGAGAGGCAGAGTCTTTCAGGAGTAAAGAGGAGGAGTCACTCAGAGAGGCGGAGTCTTTCAGGAGTAAAGAGGAGGAGTCACTCAGAGAGGCGGAGTAAAGAGTGTAGTGACAGAGTAGGGATAGGTACAGAGTAAGGGCAGTAACTGTGTGTTGTGTAATGAGAGGATTTATAATCATCTATAACACATTAATAAACTTCCTGGTGTTGTGACACCGTGAGTCAGGAGTTTTACTGCACTCTGCAGCTTGTTAAGGTTAGTGTCTCCATGAACACCGAGTGGGGAAAATCTTCAGTGGAATATACGACCTGCTGTGAATTATATAAACAAATTCTTATTACTCAGTCTATACGCAGGTATACTTTATATCACTTAATATCTTTGTTATGCATACATACACACATATATAACATACACATATATACACACACATATATAACATACACATATATACATACATACTTAACATACACATATATACATACATAACATACAGGTATATACACATATACACATATATAACATACACATATACACACATATATAACATACACATATATACACATATACACACATATATAACATACACATATACACACATATATAACATACACATATATACACACACATATATAACATACACATATATACATACATACTTAACATACACATATATACATACATAACATACAGGTATATACACATACATACACATATATAACATACACATATACACACATATATAACATACACATATACACACATATATAACATACACATATATACACATATATATACATATATAACATACACATATATAACATACACATATATATACACACATGTAGATAGATAGATAGATAGATAGATAGATAGATAGATAGATAGATAGATAGATAGATAGATTTGCATTTGTAGATAGATAGATAGATAGATAGATTTGTATTTGTAGGTAGATAGATAGATAGATAGATAGATAGATAGATAGATAGATAGATAGATAGATAGATAGATTTGCATTTGTAGATAGATAGATAGATAGATAGATTTGTATTTGTAGGTAGATAGATAGATAGATAGATAGATAGATAGATAGATAGATAGATAGATAGATAGATAGATAGATAGATTTGCATTTGTAGATAGATAGATAGATAGATAGATTTGTATTTGTAGGTAGATAGATAGATAGATAGATAGATAGATAGATCTGTATTAATAGACAGATAGATAGATAGATTTGTATTTGTAGATAGATAGATAGATAGATAGATAGATAGATAGATAGATAGATAGATAGATTTGTATTTGTAGATAGATAGATAGATAGATAGATAGATAGATTTGTATTTGTAGATAGATAGATAGATAGATAGATAGATTTGTATTTGTAGATCGATAGATAGATAGATAGATAGATAGATAGATAGATAGATAGATAGATAGATTTGTATTTGTAGATAGATAGATAGATAGATAGATAGATAGATCTGTATTAATAGATAGATAGATAGATAGATAGATAGATAGATTTGTATTTGTAGATAGATAGATAGATAGATAGATAGATAGATAGATAGATAGATAGATAGATTTGTATTTGTAGATAGATAGATAGATAGATAGATAGATAGATAGATAGATAGATAGATAGATAGATCTGTATTAATAGATAGATAGATAGATTTGTATTTGTAGATAGATAGATAGATAGATAGATAGATAGATAGATAGATTTGTATTTGTAGATAGATAGATAGATAGATAGATAGATAGATAGATAGATAGATAGATTTGTATTTGTAGATAGATAGATAGATAGATAGATAGATAGATCTGTATTAATAGATAGATAGATAGATAGATAGATAGATAGATAGATAGATAGATAGATAGATAGATAGATTTGTATTTGTAGATAGATAGATAGATAGATTTGTATTTGTAGATAGATAGATAGATAGATAGATAGATAGATAGATAGATAGATCTGTATTAATAGATAGATAGATAGATAGATAGATAGATAGATAGATAGATAGATAGATTTGTATTTGTAGATAGATAGATAGATAGATTTGTATTTGTAGATAGATAGATAGATAGATAGATCTGTATTAATAGATAGATAGATAGATTTGTATTTGTAGATAGATAGATAGATAGATAGATAGATAGATAGATAGATAGATTTGCATTTGTAGATAGATAGATAGATAGATAGATAGATTTGTATTTGTAGATAGATAGATAGATAGATAGATAGATAGATCTGTATTAATAGATAGATAGATAGATAGATAGATTTGTATTTGTAGATAGATAGATAGATAGATAGATAGATAGATAGATCTGTATTAATAGTTAGATAGATAGATAGATAGATAGATAGATCTGTATTAATAGTTAGATAGATAGATAGATAGATAGATAGATAGATAGATAGATAGATAGATAGATAGATAGATAGATAGATCTGTATTAATAGATAGATAGATTTGTATTTGTAGATAGATAGATAGATAGATAGATAGATAGATAGATAGATAGATAGATAGATAGATAGATTTGCATTTGTAGATAGATAGATAGATAGATAGATTTGTATTTGTAGATAGATAGATAGATAGATCTGTATTAATAGATAGATAGATAGATAGATTTGTATTTGTAGATAGATAGATAGATAGATAGATTTGTATTTGTAGATACATAGATAGATAGATAGATAGATAGATAGATAGATAGATAGATAGATAGATAGATAGATCTGTATTAATAGTTAGATAGATAGATAGATAGATAGATAGATAGATAGATAGATAGATAGATAGATAGATAGATAGATAGATTTGTATTTGTAGATAGATAGATAGATAGATAGATAGATAGATAGATAGATAGATAGATAGATTTGTATTTGTAGATAGATAGATAGATAGATAGATAGATAGATAGATAGATAGATAGATAGATAGATAGATTTGTATTTGTAGATAGATAGATAGATAGATAGATCTGTATTAATAGTTAGATAGATAGATAGATAGATAGATAGATAGATAGATAGATAGATAGATAGATAGATCTGTATTAATAGATAGATAGATAGATAGATAGATTTGTATTTGTAGATAGATAGATAGATAGATAGATAGATTTGTATTTGTAGATAGATAGATAGATAGATAGATAGATAGATAGATAGATAGATAGATCTGTATTAATAGATAGATAGATAGATAGATTTGTATTTGTAGATAGATAGATAGATAGATAGATAGATTTGTATTTGTAGATAGATAGATAGATAGATAGATAGATAGATAGATAGATAGATAGATAGATAGATAGATAGATCTGTATTAATAGATAGATAGATAGATAGATAGATAGATAGATAGATAGATTTGTATTTGTAGATAGATAGATAGATAGATAGATCTGTATTAATAGATAGATAGATAGATAGATAGATAGATTTGTATTTGTAGATAGATAGATAGATAGATAGATAGATAGATAGATAGATAGATTTGTATTTGTAGATAGATAGATAGATAGATAGATAGATCTGTATTAATAGATAGATAGATAGATAGATTTGTATTTGTAGATAGATAGATAGATACATAGATAGATAGATAGATTTGTATTTGTAGATAGATAGATAGATAGATAGATATATTTGTATTTGTAGATAGATAGATAGATAGATAGATTTGTATTTGTAGATAGATAGATAGATAGATAGATAGATTTGTATTTGTAGATAGATAGATAGATAGATAGATAGATAGATAGATAGATAGATAGATAGATCTGTATTAATAGATAGATAGATAGATAGATTTGTATTTGTAGATAGATAGATACGTAGATAGATAGATAGATTTGTATTTGTAGATAGATAGATAGATAGATAGATAGATAGATAGATAGATAGATAGATAGATCTGTATTAATAGATAGATAGATAGATAGATAGATTTGTATTTGTAGATAGATAGATAGATAGATAGATAGATAGATAGATAGATAGATAGATAGATAGATAGATCTGTATTAATAGATAGATAGATAGATAGATAGATAGATCTGTATTAATAGATAGATAGATAGATAGATAGATAGATAGATAGATAGATAGATAGATAGATAGATAGATAGATAGATAGATCTGTATTAATAGATAGATAGATAGATAGATTTGTATTTGTAGATAGATAGATAGATAGATAGATAGATCTGTATTAATAGATAGATAGATAGATAGATAGATCGATAGATAGATAGATAGATAGATAGTCTGTATTTACTCTGTAATATTTAGAATTTAACTAATGATGTATTTCATAGCACTATGTGACCCGATACCAACCAATCAGAGTGTGCAGTGTTAGCAGGGGGCGTGGCTTCCGATCCGTTCCGTTCGCGAGTAGTAAGAAGTTCGATTCAGCTTACAGATCCGATTCTTCTGATCTGTCCGATTGACGGATTCGAAGGTCCGATTCTACGATTCACTTTCGTTCACAGTGGTCAGTTTGATCTCTCCATATTCAGTAACTCTCAGTTCAGAGAGCAGGTCCAGTGTCCACTCTGACCAGAGTTACCGAGGTTACACTGACCCTCAGAATGTACAGTGTATGAGTCTACACTGGGATAAAGTACCGTTCAGGTACAGTGTTACTTCTACACAACACAATAACACAAAACACATCATCTGAGCTTATGAGTAATCTGTGTTTCTGTGTTTCTGTGTTTCTGTGTACGTTTTGTGTTTTCTTCAGAGAAGTGGTTCAGATGATGTTTACAGATGGTCTTTATAGTGGTGATGATGTTTATAGTGGTGGTGATGATGTTTACAGCGGTGGTGATGATGTTTATAGTGGTGATGATGTTTATAGTGGTGATGATGATGTTTACAGTGGTGGTGATGATGTTTATAGTGGTGGTGATGATGTTTACAGCGGTGGTGATGATGATGTTTACAGTGGTGGTGATGATGTTTATAGTGGTGATGATGTTTATAGTGGTGATGATGATGTTTACAGTGGTGGTGATGATGTTTATAGTGGTGATGATGATGTTTACAGTGGTGATGATGATGTTTATAGTGGTGATGATGATGTTTATAGTGGTGATGATGATGTTTACAGTGGTGATGATGATGTTTATAGTGGTGATGATGATGTTTATAGTGGTGATGATGATGTTTACAGTGGTGATGATGATGTTTACAGTGATGGTGATGATGGTCTTTACAGTGGTGATGATGATGTTTACAGTGATGGTGATGATGGTCTTTACAGTGGTGATGATGGTGTTTACAGTGGTGATGATGGTGTTTACAGTAGTGGTGATGTTTACAGTGGTGGTGATGGTGTTTACAGTGGTGGTGATGTTTACAGTGGTGGTGATGGTGTTTACAGTGGTGATGGTGTTTACAGTTGTAGTGATGTTTACAGTGGTGGTGATGGTGTTTACAGTGGTGGTGATGGTGTTTACAGTGGTGGTGATGGTGTTTACAGTTGTAGTGATGTTTACAGTGGTGGTGACATTTACAATAGTCATGATATGGTGAAGTGATGTATGATGGTACAGTGTAGTGCTGGTATGGTGGTACGGTGAAGTGAGGTGCTGGTATGGTGTAGTGAGGTGCTGGTATGGGGGTACGGTGAAGTGAGGTGCTGGTATGGTGGTATGGTGTAGTGAGGTGCTGGAATGGTGGTATGGTGTAGTGAGGTGCTGGTATGGGGGTACGGTGAAGTGAGGTGCTGGTATGGGGGTACGGTGAAGGGAGGTGCTGGTATGGTGTAGTGAGGTGCTGGTATGGTGTAGTGAGGTGCTGGTATGGGGGTACGGTGAAGTGAGGTGCTGGTATGGTGGTACGGTGAAGGGAGGTGCTGGTATGGGGGTACGGTGAAGGGAGGTGCTGGTATGGTGTAGTGAGGTGCTGGTATGGTGGTATGGTGTAGTGAGGTGCTGGAATGGTGTAGTGAGGTGCTGGTATGGTGTAGTGAGGTGCTGGTATGGTGTAATGAGGTGCTGGAATGGTGGTATGGTGTAGTGAGGTGCTGGAATGGTGGTATGGTGTAGTGAGGTGCTGGTATGGTGTAGTGAGGTGCTGGTATGGTGTAGTGAGATGCTGGTATGGTGGTATGGTGTAGTGAGGTGCTGGTATGGTGGTATGGTGTAGTGAGGTGCTGGTATGGTGTAGTGAGGTGCTGGTATGGTGTAGTGAGGTGCTGGAATGGTGGTATGGTGTAGTGAGGTGCTGGTATGGTGTAGTGAGATGCTGGTATGGTGGTATGGTGTAGTGAGGTGCTGGTATGGTGTAGTGAGATGCTGGAATGGTGGTATGGTGTAGTGAGGTGCTGGTATGGTGTAGTGAGATGCTGGTATGGTGGTATGGTGTAGTGAGGTGCTGGTATGGTGTAGTGAGGTGCTGGAATGGTGTAGTGAGGTGCTGGTATGGTGTAGTGAGGTGCTGGAATGGTGTAGTGAGGTGCTGGTATGGTGGTATGGTGTAGTGAGGTGCTGGTATGGTGTAGTGAGGTGCTGGTATGGTGTAGTGAGGTGCTGGTATGGTGGTATGGTGTAGTGAGGTGCTGGTATGGTGTAGTGAGGTGCTGGTATGGTGTAGTGAGGTGCTGGAATGGTGGTATGGTGTAGTGAGGTGCTGGTATGGTGTAGTGAGATGCTGGTATGGTGGTATGGTGTAGTGAGGTGCTGGTATGGTGTAATGAGGTGCTGGAATGGTGGTATGGTGTAGTGAGGTGCTGGTATGGTGTAGTGAGGTGCTGGTATGGTGGTATGGTGTAGTGAGATGCTGGTATGGTGGTATGGTGTAGTGAGGTGCTGGTATGGTGGTATGGTGTAGTGAGGTGCTGGTATGGTGTAGTGAGGTGCTGGTGTGGTGGTACGGTGTAGTGAGGTGCTGGTATGGTGGTACGGTGTAGTGAGGTGCTGGTATGGTGTAGTGAGGTGCTGGTATGGTGTAGTGAGGTGCTGGTATGGTGGTACGGTGTAGTGAGGTGCTGGTATGGTGTAGTGAGGTGCTGGTATGGTGTAGTGAGGTGCTGGTATGGTGGTACGGTGTAGTGAGGTGCTGGTATGGTGTAGTGAGGTGCTGGTATGGTGTAGTGAGGTGCTGGTATGGTGTAGTGAGGTGCTGGTATGGTGTAGTGAGGTGCTGGTATGGTGGTATGGTGTAGTGAGGTGCTGGAATGGTGGTATGGTGTAGTGAGGTGCTGGTATGGTGTAGTGAGGTGCTGGTATGGTGTAGTGAGGTGCTGGTATGGTGGTATGGTGTAGTGAGGTGCTGGAATGGTGGTATGGTGTAGTGAGGTGCTGGTATGGTGTAGTGAGGTGCTGGTATGGTGGTACGGTGTCTCACTAACACCTGATGAAAACACTTTTACAAACACGTTTTATCTCAGTATACTGAGGGGTTAATTTTTAGTCCCCCCCAGACCTGTCACTCTCAATATATATTATATTATATTATCGACAGACACACGTCCCCACTGAACCGCCGGACTAAAACACATTAGTATGTGTTATTATGCATGACGTTTAAGTAAATCGGTGGAATCCCACTTATTACAGACCCCAAAACTCACAACCCGCGCAACCTGGGGCTGACGTAGGGATCCATTGGTGTAGTACAACACTTCGATTCAGTGGGATTCGGTTCGAGCAGTACGTTGAAAGGAGCCTGTTCAAAAGAGTCGATTCCCTGAAGAATCGGACATCGCTATTCGCCCGTTCTGTCACGAGCCTCGTCCGTGAACACCGACCTGGCGCGGCAGGCACGAAACCGACGACCTCGCAGCGAATCGCAAACCACATATTTCTGTTATTTTTCTCTCAGAACTTAAACCGGTCTGCCGAGAAATACGTTATCTCTGTCCGTGTCCGGCCGCTCTGGTCATTCCGGGTGATGTGTTCTAACATTTGATAGCGCTAGCCAGCCAGCTAGCTGCTCGGCTAGCTCGCCGCGCCGTGACTCACAGCGAGAGCTCGTTTCTAACATTTTTTTTTTATAAATTCTCTTCCTCTGCCTTCGTCCCGCTCGCAGCTGTATGTTCTGTAGGACACCCGCTCCTCAGCAGCACTTTATCAGGCAGAAGCTGTCCGCTGTAAAATCGCAGATACAGACCAAATGACTCGCGTCGTCATTTGGGCCAAATTTGTTCACCGCTGGCTTTGAATGAATTTAAACACCAACGGTCGGAGCCCAGCTAAGCTAGCGAGCTCACCTCAGCGCACGATTCACTGAACGCCGACAAACAGCTCCACTTCGGCGGGTTTAGCTCACTGCCCGCTGCTTAGTCGCTGGATTTTAGGTGGCTAACTGGTTAGCCGGTCGATTAGCACCACTAAACACTCAGCAGAAGCTCCCCGCTAGTTAACGTTAGCCGCTCGGCTAGCTTGCTGTTTGCTAGGCTGCAAAGCAAAGCAGAGAGAATCGTACGTTCCTTTAACGCTCAGCGAGCGAAACCATCTGGAAATAATTAGTTTTTTCTTCTGAGTGAAAAAGGGAGGACAGAAAAAAATCCTGCGAAGATGCCGGCTGTGTCGAAGGGAGACGGAATGCGGGGATTAGCGGTGTTCATCTCGGACATAAGGAACTGTGAGTGTCCTTTCTTTCTGTTACTGAAGCGCCGGTTTGTGATCATGTCTGTGAGCTGGAGCTGCATGTATACACGAAATAGAAAGAAGTGCATGATGACTATTCGCTGCTGTCTTGTTCTGAATGTATTTGCTCTGCTTTTGGTGAAAGCCGTGTCTCCGGAGCTGGATGGGGAGGAGGAGAGTAGAGGTCGTTGGGGTTCTCAGTGCTTTGCTGTGGATGAGCTTGTTATGATATGTAATGGTATGTGATATGCTATATGCAACGAAGGGCCTACGAAGATGTGGCGTAAAGCCTGATCTTCCCAAAGGCGTGTAGGCCGCCCGCCACGGGAGAAGTAAGGACTCTGCTGGTCCACCAGCTCGTAGTGGACTTCAGATCTAGCGGTTCATATCTGTCCTGGCCAAAAGGAGCTTGTTCGACTGTTGGTGCGATAAACCCGTTATCGAGCGCTTCCCGGCGCGCTGAGCGGTGAAGAATGGCCTGCATTCCTGTGTGTTGTGGTTGTGTTCGCGCGGTTATCACAGCTCATGCAATATTTTGCTGGTAGCGACTCACATTCACTCCTGTCTGAATGGTGGACCCCATTAGCAGCTGTAATTTGAAAGTGTTGCTGTTTCTCTGAGTAGTTGTGTGGTTTACTTTGCATTCAAGGTGATATGAATTGCATCACTGTTGGCAGATAGATGTGTAGATACTGTATTGATCCCAGGAGAAAATTCAAGATCTAACACACCATCTAAACACTCACATATATGCGTGCACACACACTAGGGGGCAGTGAGCACACTTGCCCGCAGCGGTGGGCAGCCCTGTCACAGACAGGGAGCAGTCAGGGGTTAGGTGGTGCCTTGCTCAAAGGCACTTAAGTCGTGTCCTATAGGTTCATGGGATCGAACCGGCAACCTTGCGGTCACAAGGCTCCAGCCCACAACTGCCCCCCACATGTTGCAGCATCAGATCAGCTAGAGTTTAACTGGTTTAACTGTTTTTTTTATTTTATTTCTTTAAATCTGTTATGTACCAAGAACAGACACACAGTCATGTCTTACTGCTGCTTATCATTAGAAATGTTCTAATTATTTTGATTGGCTGTTTTTAGTCTGGGTAGTTGGTTGTATACTGCAGAACCTAGTTCCTACACATCATGGAATATTTGGAATTTCATGGAATTCTAAAAGGGGCCCGATTTGTGGAATAACAGGGAATTTTGTTTAGATTTCTATTCGCATTAATTAATGAAAGGTATTTCATTTACATGCTGTTTCCAGTGTTTTGTGGGTAGCTTGCTTTTGTCCGCTCAGCATAAAGGCGAGCTGTTGTTCTGTTCATAGGGAATGATTTGTAGCCAGGGACAAGTCAGGGAATTTTAAAATTTGAGTAGGAATCCAGGGAGATGCACAATGAGCTCAGTGATCAGAATCATATTAGTAATGTTGGCATCATCAGGAGATAATTGACTTAAAAACATAGGAAAATATTTGAAAAAAAGATGAAACAAATGATTATATATTTAGCTAATTAGCCAGCCACTTGGCGTCCATGCTTAAATTACTGTTTGTTGATTGTGCAGCACTATACATGTGCAATATCACTATTTCAAATGCATCTGGTTCTAAAATCAACATCAGTATTTGTATCGACAGACGAGTTAATGGAAAGATATGGGATATCGCCGCTTCCCTACAGTCCAGCTGCCCCCGGTGTCCTCTATGTGCACTCGTGCGGCAGGCGTGAGGTGTGGTGTCACAGCAGAGAGCGTACGAGGCAGGATGTGGCTGTTCCTGGCGGAGAGCGCTCTGTGTGTTCGTCTTCAGCAGCAGCTCAACTGCAGGACAGAGCGATGGTCATGTATCTCTATACATACGGAATACTTGTGTATGTATAGTATTAGTGAAAAGTATATTGTCGAAGGATTTATAGTAGAGGAGATTACATTTGGTCCTGACAAAACCAGATTAATCACAACCGCATCAGCCTGTTCAGTTTCACACGTAGCTCAGTTCTCAGTGTTTTCCACTGACAGCACCAGAAAAAAGAAACGTGGGCAGGTTTGAACCGATTAAAGACTTTTATTTGGGTGACGTACGCTGGAGGGACGCGAGGTGCCTCCAGTGAACGTAGCCTAGAATTTCATCTCAGCGAGATTCAAATGCACACCAGCCATTTGCGGCGTGCGAGCTCCCTACAGAATCTGTTTCTGGCACACGGATGAGTGTGGTGCTCGGCCGGTGCATCTGTCATCTGCTGTCGGTTTACTCGCTGAGAAATGGTGCTGGAACAAGACTCCAGCGTTAAATCTCAGAGCCAGAAACGCCCTTCAGCTCACTTGAGCCGAATGAGTCATAGTATGTTTAGACTACCAAATATATATACGCCAGACCTGACAGGTATATCAGAGCCCTTTCTTTAATTTAGTGACCCAGAAGTTAAATCCTGGGTGTGGTTTTGGCTTCCGGTCTGGTGCTCATTCCTTTCTTCTAGTGGAATTACTGTACGGAGGGAGAGGAGTACAGCTGGACGGTGCTTAGTGTTTTCTTTGTGGCTGATGAGGCCGAGAGACTCCAGCTTTTGTCTCCAGTGCACTGTAGTTGTGCTTTAACCTGGTGTGTGGGTTTTTGATTGTCTATGTGGGAGTGATGTTATCACTCGGTGGTTAATGTTCTTGTTGACAAATTATTGACAAATGAATGTGTGTCTCTCATTGCAGTGTGTTGATTAACGGTGGGACGTGGTGTAAATGGTTTAAAACTGGATTGTTTGATAAAGGAGGGCTGTTATGCTTTCATAGCGTTTCCATTCTGTTGCATGTAAACGTTCTGCAGAGTTCTAAAGCCCAAAGTTACACGCCTTTTGCCCAGCTGCCTCACTGGAGTTCCAACCTTTTCCTCCGTTACAAGATGATGTCATCTCGTAACACAGTCCCTATTGCTCAGCTACTGGCAAGCTTGAGACATCCTCGCACAACACACATACAGCTAAACCAGTAAAAACTGACAGCTCTGAAACGTCCTACTGTCTGGCTTGTGAAAGTGGGTCTACCAGTTTGTTCTATCAGACCCAGGGTCAAACTGGTACAGCAGAACCGAAACCAGTTTGAGAGCAACCACAGAGGTGTGGGATGCCACTTTGACATTGACTAATCAGAAGAGAGTGGGCAAGCTGACTAATCAGAGTACCCTTGACTTGGCCAGAGTATTGGCAGTGTTTCATACAGAGAGTGAGAACAGATGTATTGTATGTGAAAAACATTGTTTTTTTAAGGAAAAAATCTTGTAGGCTACGTCCCGAACATGGCCAACATCTTAAAAGCCGCCATATTGGATCAAGAGCAAGTTTCAGATCTGCTGAACACAGATCTGAAGGTGCAGTTCAGCACCAGGGACAGCTCACTGAACATGTTGTTCAATGCGGTTAATGTTGCAACTTTCTGTGTTGATAACGTTTGAACCACATGAGATATTGCAAATCTGACTGCATCAATCAAATTCTGAGATAATTCTGATCTTCTTTGATCTGCTACACGATCACCTTCCCATTGGAAAAACTTGCCCTTGATCCAATATGGCGGCTTTCAAGACAGAGGCCATGTTCGGTTTCTGAAATAAAAGGGTGTCCTGAAACTTTTGACTCATCCTGTATATCAAAAACAGAATTATCAACATTAAAAATGAGTCTAATTGGCCCACTTTAAATGTAGCATGTCCTACATACATATATACCCAAAACTCTGCGCACAGTTCAGGGTTACCTGTCTCTGGACTTCATACCGCACCTCCAGAACGTGTGCACAACTATTTCCTGCCCTAATCTTTAGGAAGGCTAGTAGTAGCAGCAGCTGTGGTCGCCTGTGCCGTTGTGGTCTCCTCTGTTGGGGCTTTATTTGTGATCCCTATTAATTTGTAGTTGTGCTTTCAAACAACCAGACAGTCTAGTTTCCCAGAAGCATCTTGGAGAGAGTGTTTAGTGTGACGCTCAGTCTCCTGAGAATCTTCGTTTGGGAAAGCCAGGCCTGGACATTTGACGTCCATAGCGTTGTTATTATGCTGAGCTTCATTAAATATGGATGCACGTACAGACACGCATCTCTGTTCAGTGAGGAGTCAGTAATTACGCTAAAGCCTTCGTTCAGACAACACATGGTCGTTGATGTTGTGTCTACTTTGGTGTATAAATCTTGCAAGTCACTGTTGAGACTGTTTCCTGGTGAAGTAGACGGAGAGCTGGGATATGGTATTGGATTGTGTTCTTGATGATTGCATTTACAAGACTTCTGAGTGACGTTATCTTCCCCAGCTGTTTTGTGAAACGCAGCGATCACTCTTTTATATGATCACCTCAAAGTCCAATTTCTTTACAGCCAATTTGGCCCTCGTTTGGCAGATTTTTCTTAGCTTAACTCACATCTTACACTGTTATCTAAGACCCTGTTCAAACTGCCAGCCCAGATTTAATTTTTGGCATGTCCAAATTGTTTTCTGGTTAATTTAAATTTAAATACATTCAATTTTGCACCAATAGGATCCTCACAATTATTAAATAATTGCCTAATCACTATTACTTGGGATGATCAATCAGTTAGATTTGTACAACAAGCAGAGTGTTAAGTGTGTGTACTGAGTATATAAACTAAAATAGAATAAAGCAGTAAACTGTATAATTAAGACGATGCTGACCTGTTTATAGGTCAGTGCTGAGTAATGTTGGTGTATTAACTGTGTAGCTACAATAGTATAGTCTGTCACTCTGACTATACAACCAGTATTAGTTATTAATCACACAGCCAGCAAGCAAGGCCACCTAATTTGACCACTTCTGCTTGTGCATCAATAGTTTCCAGTAGTTTCCTCTGTGATGTGGCCACTCAGATTGGATTGCAGAGTGTCTTCTGCGTCACTCGCAATGCAACAAACATTTGTTTGGATAATTAAGTCCCAGTTTATGTTTTTACTGAAAGAAACGGTCTGTAAATCACATTGAGCTGCCACTGGAATGACAAAGTCCAGAGTGATGGAAGTGTTGGGATTGGCTATCTAGGTACTGATGCCTATGTTGCAACCCGTGCAGATAGGTTGATGATGTCTGGACTCACGAATCTGATCTGATCACAAGTAAAGGTGTGGACAGGCCCCTCAGAAGACCTGATTTGAGAAGCCCAAGTGAACACTATATATATGTATAGGCCATGACATGTTCTTAAATCAAATTTGGTTGCCTGCTTGAATCAAGTAAAGACAGAAATAATATGTAACTAGCTGTTGAGCACAGTGAGTCATGTATTTGTACCACAGTATCTCAGTATCTTTGATGTTATTAACATCATAAAATTGCAACATGGCGCAACCAAATAAATGTAATAAATTGACTCTGTCTTTGGTGCGAAGGCAAATTTCCTAATTGCCATCCAAATTTAAAGGCCTTAGCAGCTCCCAGTGTTTGCATGCTTAAGACATTTACTTATTAGTTTGACTGTTTACTAACTTGCTCGCAGTGCGGTGAGGAAACTCCTTGTAGAGGTGCTCTCCTGTTTCATTTGTCAAACAACATGTCTGTTCTTCATCCTCTTCACAGGTAAGAGCAAGGAGGCTGAGATCAAGCGCATCAACAAAGAGCTGGCCAACATCCGTTCGAAGTTTAAGGGGGACAAAGCTCTGGACGGCTACAGTAAGAAGAAGTACGTGTGCAAGCTGCTCTTCATCTTCCTGCTGGGCCATGACATCGACTTCGGCCACATGGAGGCAGTCAACCTGCTCAGCTCCAACAAGTACACCGAGAAGCAGATCGTAAGTGGGGCGATCCTTTATTTATTAGTGTGTGGTTCCAGGTTGTGCGTATTCCTCTGTTCCTCGCTCGTCCGTGCTGCAGGAATGTTCTTGAGCGCCGTGGTTGGTATTTTCTCTGAACTGAGAAGAATGAGCAGCGCCTGTGTTTAACACTTCCCCACACAAACTGCTCCAGTGACACTCCATGCCATGTACGCTCGCCATGAGCCCTAATTATCTCCTGCTGACTTTCCGCCCACTGTACCAGCCAGGCTCGCATCAGCCCTCCGCTCTCGTGTGGCTCCAACTCTCAGAGAGGGCGCAGGAACCCGGGGAGCCGTGTGTAGCTACAAAGAGCGGCGAGGTGTCATTGCGGAGCGATGGCTTTGGACTTTGGCCCGAGGCGTAAATGAGATCTGGTCACATGGTTTTGAACTCATGTTCTCGTCACAGTGTGTTGCTGAAAAATGTGATGACGCCATCGTGTTTGGAGGGCCGCTTCCTGTGAAGTCATTGTTTCAGTCCACCCGTTTCCTCCCAGTCTGATCCGGCCCAGTTAGCTTTGCTCTGCCTTCACCCCAGTGGACCTCATTGTTCTGCTATAGAGTAAATATACATTCTCCTCTGCTCTACACAGCTTACCTTCTTCCTGACAGCACGTTTATTTATTGTGCTCTCTGTAGCTTGAAACTCTGGCCTGTAATTTAAACCAGGTCGTTCTGTTACTGGATATTGAACTTTTATTGTCTCAAGTCATAAAATGACACGAATTGAGGCCCGAGGCTACCAATTTTCTATCACCGCTGCTGTCATAGACGTCCACTGGCCTTGCAGTCCTGCTTCGCTCTATTGAATTACCTGTAATGGTAGATGGGTTTGATGAAAGTTCTGTTTTTCAGAATATGATTTGTGTGTGTGTGTATATATACCACTCAAAAGTTTAGGATCACTTTAGAATTTAATTTCATGCAATTTACAAACAATATTGTCATTTCACAATTAATGTAAGTGTATCAGATGATTTTTAAAGAATAAAAATGTTTGTATTAAAGTCTATTTTTGTATAGAGGCTTATTTTACATATAGTCCTATTATCAGTAATTCTCAGTCCTCTGTCTAAATCTCCTGGTACGACCACCAATCCAAGTTAAGGATGTTATTGGACTAATTGGTTGTTAGGACACTCTTGATCAATTGTGATGCACAGCTGAAAAACATTCTACTAATAAGTGAGTATAAAAGGGAACAACATTCTAGGTTAGTTTAGTATCTGAAGATCAGCAGTTGATGGCTTGCTGACCGACTCACAATGACCAGAAAGAAACAACTTTCTTTAGAGACCCGTCAGTCCATTGTTGTGTTTAGGAAGAAGATACTCCATTAAAACAAGAACATTTCACTGTGATCCCAAACTTTTGAGCGCTAGTATATATATATATATATATATATATATATATATATATATATATATATATATATATATATATATATATATATATATATATATATGCATGCAAATTTATTATTAAATATTAAACAGTATTAAAAGAGCTTTTTCCATCTGTCATTGTGTTTGTTTAACTCTTTCCAAGCTTCTCCTAAACAACCCAGTATTATTATCAGTTCTCATCTAATACCTGCTTTGACTGCTCAGTACTTCATTAAGCTAAATCAAGATTTGCTGCTGAAGGAACTGAATACATTCATACAATGTCTGGGGCGTCCAGGAGAAATCTAGAACCTAACTTTGTTCTTCAAACTGGATCAAGATCTGATCTACTTCTCTCACAATAACATATTCATGTTACTTTGTACTGTGGTTGGATTAGATGTAAATAGGCGTAGTGATATATGGTATTACATGATGTATATGTATATGTGAGTGAGGTGTATGAGGTAGACCAGTGAAGGTCTTGCGTGGGTAAGAAAGCTGATTCAGATTAGCGTTTGATCTCGGGACAGCTGGTGAGGCAGACTCAGGTGAACTTAACGAGTGTTTGCTCGGTGCTCAGCTCGCTTAATCATGTACAGACTGAACCGCTTCGTTCTGTTTGTTTATCTTTTGTTTGTGTTCTGGTTTGTCCGGAGGTAGCGCAGCAGCAAGTAGCAAATTGTGCTGCAGTTGTATAAATTTTGGTTTTATCAGTTAAACGAGTGTTTGAATGTGGTTATTTGTCCAAATATTTATATATAGTACTGAGACCTCTAGCCTACTGTAGTATTGTAAATATGTTTTAGATACGTGGCTGATATGGCAGATATTGACTCTTGTTGATGTAGAAATATGTCAAATGTGTAACCGCTTTGAAAAGCAGATAATCAGAGTAGTTGTTTGTTTTTTGTTTTTTTTTTAATACTATGTCCCCGTTAAATTAGGGATGGCTGATTATGTAGGATTCATATGAGTATCTTAAGGTTTATGTCTTTAATGTTTATATTATATTCGATTATGTATTTATTGTATTCTGGAAGAGCAGAATGGTCAGATGATGCTGGGATACAGAGTTAAAACAACTGTGTTTTATTAATTTCACTGTATTTGTTAATCATTTATACAGTAAATGTATATATGATTAAAGTTTTTACCTGGTTTTGCTATGTGGGTCATTGACATGACAAGTCTTTCCCAAATAATAATATAATAACTGCACAATATATTCAATAAATTAACACTACCTTGTTTATGTGAAACAATTTTAATGCATCTGTATAAAATTAATTTTAATTTCTTTTTTTTTTTCAAGTCTCAGAATGTGAACCGTCCAACCATGTATGCAGATTAAGCAAACAATCCAACATTTAATTAATAAATATCTAAATAAAATAGTTTGGCCTGAACTAAAAGCTCTCAAGTCAGCTCAAACCTCAGAGTGCACAACCAAAAAAAAAAGGACTTGTATTTTGACATGCTTTCACAATAAAGGGGCCGGAGTATTGCATCACAAGAAGACCCCACTTGACTTTCATGGGGCATAATGTGATTTTTCAGCCAGTATGATACAGTGTTGGTTTGTTGAGCATAATAAATACTATAATAATAATGAATTATAATAATGTCAATTTTTTAGGTGTAAGTATAAACTGAAGTGTGCACCACACATGTAGAAACCAAACCAGAAGAGCTTTAATACTATATTTAAGATATTAAATGCGAATATATATGCAGATATAAAAGAACATCTGTTTAAATAATGTTTTATACACACACATATGAACTATATTGAATTTTGTAATTTACCCGCTTCCCATGTACCAGCTAGCTCGCACACGTTCCTGTTTAGTTCTGTGTCAGTTATATATGTTATCACAGAGTGAAACTCTCTGCCCTCTGTTTTATTTAATTAGTATAATGAAATTAGCGGTGATGTGTGGCCTCTGTGTTCTAAAGAGATTGATTTCTCTTTGTATTCATTATTTTACCAGCCAGGGTTGATTCAACATGGAGATAATTTGGTTTGACTTGGCGAACCTTAATTAAATTGCCTGCTTTAACAATCAGTCGAACAGAACAGCGTTGCATAATAACGTGAAGTATCCGAGGTTTCGGTCTTCGTCTGGGCTGAAACATTTCCAGGTGATTATGTAAAGAATTTCATTTAGTTTTAATTAAGCAGTTCATGCAGAGTCAGTGCAGCTGAAGAGATGAGACCTCACTGATGGGTCCAGTTGCTGATTGGCTCTCAGAGTGTTTTCACACCTGTAGTTTGTTTGTGTTGGTCACCTGATGAGCTTAAACTTGAGGTACGTCCAAAATCGCCTACTTGCCCACTACTCAGTAGTGAAATCAGTAGGTGAGCGTGGCTAGTATGTCTGAATACTCAGTAGTGAAATCAGTAGTTGAGCGCGGCTAGTATGTCTGAATACTCAGTAGTAAATCAGTAGGCGAGCGCGGCTAGTATGTCTGAATACTCAGTACTGAAATCAGTAGTTGAGCGTGGCTAGTATGTCTGAATACTCAGTAGTAAATCAGTAGACGAGCGCGGCTAGTATGTCTGAATACTCAGTAGTAAATCAGTAGCGAGCGTGGCTAGTATGTGTGAATACTCAGTAGTAAATCAGTAGGTGAGCGTGGCTAGTATGTCTGAATACTCAGTAGTGAAATCAGTAGGTGAGCGCGGCTAGTATGTCTGAATACTCAGTAGTAAATCAGTAGGCGAGCGCGGCTATAATGTCTGAATACTCAGTACTGAAATCAGTAGTTGAGCGCGGCTAGTATGTCTGAATACTCAGTAGTAAATCAGTAGCGAGCGTGGCTAGTATGTGTGAATACTCAGTAGTAAATCAGTAGGTGAGCGTGGCTAGTATGTCTGAATACTCAGTACTGAAATCAGTAGGTGAGCGCGGCTAGTATGTCTGAATACTCAGTAGTAAATCAGTAGGCGAGCGCGGCTATAATGTCTGAATACTCAGTACTGAAATCAGTAGTTGAGCGCGGCTAGTATGTCTGAATACTCAGTAGTAAATCAGTAGACGAGCGCGGCTAGTATGTCTGAATACTCAGTAGTAAATCAGTAGGCGAGCGTGGCTAGTATGTCTGAATACTCAGTAGTAGATCAGTAGGCGAGCGTGGCTAGTATGTCTGAATACTCAGTAGTAAATCAGTAGGCGAGCGCGGCTAGTATGTCTGAATACTCAGTAGTAAATCAGTAGGCGAGCGTGGCTAGTATGTCTGAATACTCAGTAGTAGATCAGTAGGCGAGCGTGGCTAGTATGTCTGAATACTCAGTAGTAAATCAGTAGGCGAGCGTGGCTAGTATGTCTGAATACTCAGTAGTAGATCAGTAGGCGAGCGTGGCTAGTATGTCTGAATACTCAGTAGTAAATCAGTAGGCGAGCGTGGCTAGTATGTCTGAATACTCAGTAGTAGATCAGTAGGCGAGCGTGGCTAGTATGTCTGAATACTCAGTAGTAAATCAGTAGGCGAGCGCGGCTAGTATGTCTGAATACTCAGTAGTAGATCAGTAGGCGAGCGTGGCTAGTATGTCTGAATACTCAGTAGTGAATCAGTAGGCGAGCGCGGCTAGTATGTCTGAATACTCAGTAGTAAATCAGTAGGCGAGCGCGGCTAGTATGTCTGAATACTCAGTAGTGAAATCAGTAGGCGAGCGTGGCTAGTATGTCTGAATACTCAGTAGTAAATCAGTAGGCGAGCGCGGCTAGTATGTCTGAATACTCAGTAGTGAAATCAGTAGGCGAGCGTGGCTAGTATGTCTGAATACTCAGTAGTAAATCAGTAGGCGAGCGCGGCTAGTATGTCTGAATACTCAGTAGTAAATCAGTAGGCGAGCGCGGCTAGTATGTCTGAGTACTCAGTAGTAAATCAGTAGGTGAGCGTGGCTAGTATGTCTGAATACTCAGTAGTAAATCAGTGGACGAGTGTGGCTAGTATATCTGAATACTCAGTAGTAAATCAGTAGTTGAGCGCGGCTAGTATGTCTGAATACTCAGTAGTAAATCAGTAGGCGAGTGTGGCTAGTATGTCTGAATACTCAGTAGTGAAATCAGTAGGCGAGCGCGGCTAGTATGTCTGAATACTCAGTAGTAAATCAGTAGGCGAGCGTGGCTAGTATGTCTGAATACTCAGTAGTGAAATCAGTAGGCGAGCGCGGCTAGTATGTCTGAATACTCAGTAGTAAATCAGTAGGCGAGCGCGGCTAGTATGTCTGAATACTCAGTAGTAAATCAGTAGGCGAGCGCGGCTAGTATGTCTGAGTACTCAGTAGTAAATCAGTAGGTGAGCGTGGCTAGTAAATCAGTAGGTGAGCGCGGCTAGTATGTCTGAATACTCAGTAGTAAATCAGTAGTTGAGCGCGGCTAGTATATCTGAATACTCAGTAGTAAATCAGTAGGCGAGCGCGGCTAGTATGTCTGAATACTCAGTAGTAAATCAGTAGGCGAGCGTGGCTAGTATGTCTGAATACTCAGTAGTAAATCAGTAGGCGAGCGCGGCTAGTATGTCTGAATACTCAGTAGTAAATCAGTAGGCGAGTGTGGCTAGTATATCTGAATACTCAGTAGTAAATCAGTAGTTGAGCGCGGCTAGTATGTCTGAATACTCAGTAGTAAATCAGTAGGCGAGTGTGGCTAGTATGTCTGAATACTCAGTAGTAAATCAGTAGTTGAGCGCGGCTAGTATGTCTGAATACTCAGTAGTAAATCAGTAGTTGAGCGCGGCTAGTATGTCTGAATACTCAGTAGTAAATCAGTAGGCGAGTGTGGCTAGTATGTCTGAATACTCAGTAGTAAATCAGTAGTTGAGCGCGGCTAGTATGTCTGAATACTCAGTAGTAAATCAGTAGGTGAGCGTGGCTAGTATGTCTGAATACTCAGTAGTAAATCAGTAGGCGAGCGCGGCTAGTATGTACTCAGTAGCTATTGAGTAGTAGTGAACAGTACCTGGATCACCTCCTGAACCAGCTGCCATTTCTATGTAGGTGAACACAGCACACTGTGTATCCCATGATTCACCTGGAGCGGCGGATGAATTCAGAGTGGAGTAAATAAACGGTGTAAAGCTGAACGTCGGCTGTGTAAACGTAGCTACGCTAGTGAACCGCCGCTACAGAAGTTAGCGCTACTGCTGAGATAAACAATGATTACATTCCTCCCGTTTCATCTTCTCTGATCTACAGCTCCACACCGTCTGATACATAATCAGATACAAACACAGATCAGAGTCACTAAAAGATCTAAATCTGTCAGTAAACGAGCTTTTAAATGAATAGCAGGACTTTTACGGTGGTGGTCTGACGTCTTGCGTCACAGGACGCTGGTAATATGGTGGACGTAGTACGTCTGAGATTGTGTAGCTACTAAAACTCTCCTACTGAAACTACCTACTAGTCTCTAGTACTCTAATCCAGTACCTACCAGTAAGGTGATTTCGGACGCACCTTTGGAGACGTTTTCCAAATCCAAGTGCACCAAAATGCGTCCCAACAAACCACGTTAGGGCGTTCAGTCTGCTTATTGATCAGATGTGTCTGAAGTGGCAGTAAGAAGTGGATACAGGAAGAAGGTCCAGCGTTATATGTAATGGAGATGGAGCAGAGATGGTGTTTGTTTATAGCTGTACTAATTATCAGGTCAGTATACGAGCCTAGCAGAACGCCCAGTTCACTCTGAGGGTGCGGTCACGTCTCGTTCTCAGGTTAAGCTGCTGAAGTTAATAGATTCTTTATTTACGAGCTCATCCCGTAATACAAAGCACACCTGGTTACATGAGCTGTTACCTGGTTACCTGCAGACCGGGTATGGTAGTTGGGTTGGATTGAGGTCGAATCACATTCCTACCACAAACGAACTGCTCCAGGCTTGGTTTAGAACCAGACCAAGACCACCTCCTCTCAAGGGTCTCGGTGTGGTTGTTTTGGACTGCACCATAGTGTAATTACTAGTCACATCATAGTGGGGAAACCAAAGTGCAGGTGTGAAAAAACCCTCATCCTTGTTAATTTTGTGTTGTTACTGTCTCTGCTTGGTCGTGTGGATGGTGGAGGCTTTTATGGCATGTTTGCTGAGACTGTCCAGTCCTTGATTGCTTTTGTTTGGAGGTTCCGCTTGTATCTGGATTTAGTTTGAACACCATCAGACTGGGTTTTAGAGGGGATGTACTGATCAGTCGACCAAAATTCAGGTCACCACACGACAGTATAGCAGTAGTTTTGAATGCTTGACATGAAACGCCAAGTCTGAGTTCGTTTTTGCACATTGAGCTGTTACAGTTATTACATAATCACCTAATCGCAGTTACTTAATCCTGTAATAACTTTGTATACTGAGTATATAAACTGAATTAAAGTAGTGAAATGTATGATTGAGAGGATGCTGACTTGTTTAGAGAGTGTTGGTATATTAGCTGTGTAGTGAGTGTCCAGCCAGTACTAGCTATAAATCAAACATGGCTGATCGACTAGTTTGGCCACCTCTGGCTTGTACTTAATAGTTAGCATGCAGTAAACATTTAAACTGTTAGTCATAATTACTCAAATGATTAGCATCACTTACCATGCTTAGTATGAGTTAGTACTAGAGATCGATCGATATATTGGGCTGATATTTGCCTTTTTTAATATATCAGCATCGGCTAATATCAGTGTTTCGCAGCGCCGATTTAAAGTCAGGCACGCTCGCTGGCAGCCCCGTGTTATTGGTGTGGTGGAATGTGCTGCTACAGCATGTGAAGGACCCCAGGCTGAATCCTATGGAACTGTTCAGCCAAACAAAGTGAAAATTAATAATTTATAGGAACACTGAGTTTGTTTTTGTTGTTTTGTTTTTTTAAACGATAACGTTTTTATTGAGGTGGTTACGTGTTTCTAGTTCTGGTCGTAGTCGTGAACCAGAGCGGATGTTTTACTGCTTAGCTCCGGGGCTAAAGCTAACTGCTCTAGTGTAATACACACATTAACACGTTACTGTTACGCAGAGAGTCTCTCCGGAGCAGCCAGAGCTTCCCAGATATCACTCAGCTTCCAGCACTCGAGACTAACGGAACTAAAGAAAAAGTAAAGACAGTCGGTACAGCAGATCAGCGTCTTTCTCTCTCTCTCTCTGAGTGTCTCATCCTCCTTAAAGGACCTCAATTTTACTACAACGTGATAAAAAAAACGAGCGTGAAGTGAGACTTTCTCTGTAACTGCAGGGAACATGTGGTCTGTGTGGAAGTATCTTTCAATGCACTTCTTAATAACTGGTTAGTTTTGAGTTTGAAGAGATGTTACACTCTTTCAGCAGTAAGGTGGTCATACTGTATTTTTGGGGAGCAGAAAAAAAAATATTTAGTTTATCTTGTTCAGTCAGTGTTCAGTAAATGATGTTAAGTTCAGAAATGTTGTGCATCCACTTCTTATTATTACTAGTGAGACATTTTAGCAGCAAATAAATCAGAAAACTCTAAAATCAGCACCATATATCGGCCATAAGCTGACCCTGACCTCATCAGCTATAGAAAACACCCATATAGGTCGATCTCTAGTTAGTACCTCTTCAAAGACTGAACAGTCTAGTAACATCAGCTGAGCCAACAGACTCTTAGCATTTGTCTGTATGTCTAGAACACTAGCTCCATTTTCTCTGTACGTGTGATCTACTGTGTTTGTGTGTCTCAGTAATGCATTACTTTAAAGTAGTGTTGGCTCACTGAGGAGCTGAACAGTGCTCAGAGCCTCTGAGTGCCAGTGCGCGGTGTTACCGTCGGTATATGTACCTCCATTAAAACTATGTTTTCTAAATTTTGGACGCTGTGCTACACGGGATTTGCTGTGGCCTTACTGCTCCACTTGATTGGCTTGGCGTATGTCCAGATACATCTGATAGAAGAAGAAGAAGAGATGCACAATGTTAATTAACATGATAAAGCTTTGCAGAAGAAGGGTCAGCAGCCAAGATGTCTTCCCCTTTGGGCAGTAATGATTCACTTGTTGAGTCAGCGAAACGGTGGGAGGTGCCACTAAATGCATTGCCTGCTTGCCCGTAAGACACAATCAGGAGCTCTTGCATAAGCCCTGAATTTACACTAAAAGAAAGTAAAAGAAGTACTAAAAGAAAGGTCTTTTCTGAATCTGGCCAGTGAAACCAGCACAGATATGTGGTTAACCAGGAGCTTATCTCTGTGTACGTTTGTCACAATCTCTAGATACGCCCTGAATGTTTGATGATGTGTCTGAAATCCTCTGAATAGTCTGAATGTTCCTGCTTCCACAGATCTCAGTGATGAGTGTAGAGAGAGGCTGCAGCACTGAAAACACACGTTAGCCATTGTTACCTTTAAGCTGCTTGGGCTCAGACTGTGTGGTCTTCAGCAGCTCCATAGCAAGAGGGGGGCTGCTTTCCCACGCCTGCTAATTGGAGCCTGTGAGAGTGGTGATCAGGCATCGCTGGATTTGTTGCACTTGTGTTTGATGCTCAGCAGTGTTGACTTGAGCAAGCTGGTAGTGAGGCACAGGGGTCAGTAGCCTACGGTACATTTGCAGCTTTGCTTTGAAATCTTTAGCTAATCAGGCTACAATGCACACATACACATGACTTGCCCAGTTTTAAAGTTCAAAACCTCATACACCAATCAGACATAACATAAATCCACCTCCTCCTATAGATATCTCCACTCACTGTCCACTGTATCAGCTCCACTGACCATACAGGACCTCCACTCACTGTCCACTGTATCAGCTCCACTGACCATACAGGACCTCCACTCACTGTCCACTGTATCAGCTCTACTGACCATACAGGACCTCCACTCACTGTCCACTGTATCAGCTCCACTGACCATACAGGAGCTCCACTCACTGTCCACTGTATCAGCTCCACTGACCATACAGGACCTCCACTCACTGTCCACTGTATCAGCTCCACTGACCATACAGGACCTCCACTTACAGACTGTAGTTCATCTGATTCTCTGTATACTTTATTACTCTGTTCTTTAATGATCAGGACCCCCACAGGACCACCACAGAGCAGATACTATTAGGGAGGTGGATCATTCTCAGCACTGCAGTTAGTGTTGCGCTGGTGTGAGTGGTCAGTGGAGCTGATACAGTGGGCAGTGAGTGGAGGTCCTGTATGGTCAGTGGAGCTGATACAGTGGACAGTGAGTGGAGGTCCTGTATGGTCAGTGGAGCTGATACAGTGGACAGTGAGTGTAGGTCCTGTATGGTCAGTGGAGCTGATACAGTGGACAGTGAGTGTAGGTCCTGTATAGTCAGTGGAGCTGATACAGTGGACAGTGAGTGGAGGTCCTGTATGGTCAGTGGAGCTGATACAGTGGACAGTGAGTGGAGGTCCTGTATGGTCAGTGGAGCTGATACAGTGGACAGTGAGTGGAGGTCCTGTATGGTCAGTGGAGCTGATACAGTGGACAGTGAGTGGAGGTCCTGTATGGTCAGTGGAGCTGATACAGTGGACAGTGTGTGTATATGTAAGGAGGTGGGTTTAATGTTATGGCTGATCAGTATATACTTTATAACATAAGTTAGTGTGTCTGAAAACCGGGAGCTTAGTTTAGTTGGTATTGAAAGGGTTGAAGAGGGATAAACATGCCAGGCCGATAGAGACTTTGAAAGAAAGAAGCGACACAGAGAGCAGCAGCGCCGTCGGCAGTGTGGGACACGTTTGCTCAGCGAGAGAGAAAATCTCTCTCCTGTGGTTCGGTACTCAGTGTCTGAGCAGTCGGCTGTGTGTGCGAGTCTGTGGGAAGATGACGTTTGTGCAGTGCTGCAGTTATTCTCTATACTTCAGCTCAAAGCTCAGCCATTATACAGGCCTCTCAGAGCTGAGCCATCAAAGCAGACCCTCCGAGAATGATATGGACCTCCTGGGAGGGGGTGGGGTGGGTGTTATAGACATATGTGTTAATGTCAGGGCATCTGTAAAATAACCCGACTGATATTTTGCGTAAGGGCAAAAATTGTAAGGCTGATTAATTTACAGCCAACTGGGCAAGTACTTAATTTATTATTATTATTATTATTATTATTATTAAAGTTCTAACAGGCAGCAAAGATGGTAACATTGTTTATTTGCATTTTACCTGAACTTGGACATTGCAAGCTAAATTAACCCAACATTCAACCTAGAATATTGTTGCTATTTAAATGAAACCTTTGATCTCTATTTTTGTTGTTTTTAACTATAACTTTGTTTTATGGCATAATTTGAGAACACCAGTTCGTTAGGTACGAGGCCATAACCCAAGGTTAGGGGGCAGTCATGGGCTTAGAGGTTAGGGAATCAGCCTTGTGACCAGAAGGTTGCCAGTTTGATTCCATGAACCAACAACACACGAATGACGTGCCCTTGAGCAAGGCACCTAACCCCTGACTGCTCCCTGGGCGCTGTGGTAGGGCTCACTGCCCCCTAGTGTTCTGTTCATATGTGTGTTCATATGTGTGTGTTTCACTGCACGGATGGGTTATCTCTCTCTCTATCTATCTCTCTATTTCTCTATCTTTCTCTCTGTCTCTCTCAAAAGTGAGCCAGCTTGCTTTCTATCCATCTATCCTTCACGCCACTTGATTTTGTTTAATTTGCTGAAAACGGCACCAACCTCAGTGCTAACAGCTGAAAACACAGCCTGGGAAACCCACCACTCCACCCGTGTTCAGGCTCTTCACCATAAAAGTCCTTTTGCAAATAAACCTGACGTAAACATTTCTACTCTGAATTACATACGACGCTGCTTGATCACCACAGTCCATTTTAAGGGCCCAAAGCTGAAGTACTGGTTAACCAGGTCCTCAGACCTGCCCAACTCTACATCATGTGAAGGTTTTATGATAAATAGTCTATTAAAAAGGGTCTGAAAAGTCAAGTCTGTATACATAACTCAGCATTTTAGTTTAAAGCTTACAAATAGTTGGTACTTATAAATCTGATCTGTGCTATTGTGGTTAAGAACTGTCTGTGAAGCACTTTGAGCTGTCACCAGTATGAAAGGTGCTCTGTAAATAAAGGTTATAATAATAATCTCTCTCTCTCTCTCTCTCTCTCAGGGTTATTTGTTCATCTCTGTGCTGGTGAACAGCAACAGTGAGCTGATCAGGCTGATCAATAACGCCATAAAGAATGACCTGTCCAGCAGGAACCCCACCTTCATGTGTCTGGCCCTGCACTGTATCGCCAACGTGGGCAGCAGGGAGATGGCCGAGGCCTTCGCCGGAGAGATCCCTCGCATCCTGGTGGCCGGGTGAGAACAGGCAGATTAGAAGCAGATGGAGGGATGTGTGGAAAACTGTGGGTGGGTAGTCGGATCTAATGGATGGTAGAGAGAGTGTAGAGGGAGCGATGGACTGGGTAGAAGGGGGTGTAATAACATCTGAACAGATCTGAAGCAGTTCAGCACCAGGGACAGCTCACTAAACATGTTGTTCAATGTGGTTGTTGTAATTTTCTGTGTTAATAACTTTTGAAGCACAAGAGATATTACAAATCTGATTACATCAATCAATTTCACAATCACTTCCCATTGGAAAAACTTTCCATGATCAGGACAGCCTAAAAGATAGGGATTCAGATACATCCCTCAGACTTTTGACTTACACTGTACTTAAAGCATATGATAAAATTGAAGGGCAGGAAAATTGAATTGTTGAAAAATTATGATTAAAAAAAAAAAAAAAATGGAATCTGGAATCCTGCTGTTTACTTTGGTTTAATTATCTGACCCAGCACCTGAGGAGCTTCTTAACTGGTGGTTGAGTTGAATCAACTATGCTACATGGTGGGACACAATGTACAGAGTGGGAACTAAGATGAACGTTAGTGAGACTGCTGGGCTGAAAAGGTCCATGTTTAATAAGAGGGAGAAATATAAACTAGAGCTGGAAAGATCGATCGGCCATGTATCGGTAACCCGAGAGCCGATTGATGGCGTTAAACAAATAAACCTAATTTCTGTATTTAGAGCTAGTTTCGTTGAAACCCCCTCCGGCCAGCTCCCTGCAGTTCCTATCTGAACCACTAGGTGTAAATGCATACTGTTTAATTTTCCACAGACTGACTAAAGCGGCGAGAAACAGTTTACAGCATTCACTGTATGCGCTGATAGAAAGCATGTCGTCCGTCTGGCAGTTTGTTACCGCATGTGACGCAGACTCATCCAGAATGTTTTTAAAATTTGTAAAATTGTTGGCAAAGCAAGACAAAGACATTTAACACCATAATCTGATACAGAACTTAAGAGTACCCCACGCGGCTGAATACAGTGAGTATCAGCAAACAGCAGAGCTAGCACACACAGCTAACACAAAACTAATAACCCAGAAACCCTACAGACCAGATCTGACCGGTACGAACAGAACAGCAGCAACAATTCAATATTCTACATTTAATGATTACAGATTTGGTTTAAAATAACAGAGTCTGAGTTTAATAACTGCAGCTTTGACTGCATTTATTTAATTAGGTTTTTTAGTTTTAAATTAAGGGTCTAAATGTAATGATTACAGTATTGGGGATATTTGTTTGATGTACTTTGTTTATTTACTGATAATGTTTAAAATATTATGCTGTTTGACATGAGCTCATTAAAAATGGTAATAAACCAGTTTAGACCTTGTTTCATGACTTGCTTGCGCTTATAACTACATGTAGCCCTGCCGTGGCATATAGCCCTGCCCTTGTTCGGTATTGGCTATCGGCCAATCGCCCTGAAAGGTGATCAGCGATCGGAATCGGCCTCAGAAACGCTGATCGGTCCATCTCTAATATAAACGGTAGAAGTTTCTTCTGTGTGGTAACTGTTGTGGATCTGTTTGGCAGGGACACGATGGACAGTGTGAAACAGTCTGCTGCTCTGTGTCTGCTGAGACTCTACAAGACTTCTCCAGACCTGGTGCTGATGGGAGAGTGGACCTCCAGAGTGGTGCACCTGCTCAACGATCAGCACATGGTGCGTCTGACACAAAGCCCACCGCCATCATCTCTTCCAGATAGTTACAGTCACAGATCAGTTCGGTCTTCAACACATCTGCCTTGCTTTCAACCCTGGTCCTCTTGGTGTGTTTCAGGGTGTCGTCACTGCTGCCATCTCCCTCATCACCTGCCTCAGCCAGAAGAACCCAGACGAGTTTAAAACCTGTGTGTCCCTCGCAGTGTCCCGCCTCAGCAGGGTGCGTCCCTCTTCCTCCTAGGACTGATCTACTGTTGTCCCGAGTGTAAGGTTTCGTATTAAACACGAGTGTCTTTGCCTCTTGTTCAGATCGTGTCGTCAGCGTCCACTGACCTGCAGGACTACACCTATTACTTTGTCCCCGCCCCGTGGCTGTCCTGCAAGCTGCTCCGTCTCCTGCAGTGCTACCCGCCGCCCGAGGACGGCGCCGTCAAGGGCCGGCTGGTGGAGTGTCTCGAGACCATCCTCAACAAAGCCCAGGAGCCACCCAAGTCCAAGAAGGTCCAGCACTCAAACGCCAAGAACGCCATACTGTTTGAAGCCATTGCTCTCATCATCCATTATGACAGGTACACGTCTTTACACGTTCCTCTTATCGTGATGATTTCTCGCTCGTTAATCGTCCTGTGATGAGACACGTTATTATTTTGGCCAGTAAAAATGCAGAACCTTCTCAGTCAAGCCTGTTGGGTTTGACTCTGTAGCATCGAATCCAAATTTGTCTTGATTCGTTGACTATAATCGTAAACCCGTGATGGTTAATGTATGTGGCTGACGGCTCTGCTGCGTGTGTGTGCACAGTGAACCCAATCTCCTGGTGCGGGCGTGTAACCAGCTGGGCCAGTTCCTGCAGCACAGAGAGACCAACCTGCGCTACCTGGCCCTGGAGAGCATGTGCACCCTCGCCAGCTCTGAGTTCTCCCACGAGGCCGTCAAAACACACATTGAGACGGTTATCAACGCCCTAAAGGTGAGCGTTCACACCTGTATAGGCTGTCTATAGCAGGTGCTCACCTAGGCCCCTGTGGGCCTGCACTGTTCTGTTGTCCACTGTATGGCCTATAAGGAGCTCTAAGCGTGATCTCTCTATGGTCAGAATGAATAGGGTTTTTAAAAAATGAATATCGCTGGGTCCTCTGAATAAGGAGCTCATTAAAGAGTTGTTATACTAATATTGCTGCATGTATGCCAAATAGGTGGGCTATGGTGGTGGTCCCTTATTGAAATGTCCTATTTGCTCATATTTTGTTTAAAATATCCAGAGTCTGCGTTTAATGACTGCAGTTTTGACTGCATTGTTTAATTAGCTTTTTTGTTTTAAATTAAGGGTCTAAATGTAATGATTGCAGTATTGGTGATATTTGTTTATTTACTGTTAATTTAGTTTAAAATATTAAGCTGTTTCACGTGAGCTGGTTAAAAATGGTAATAAACCAGTTTAGATCATGTTTCATGACTTGCTTGTGCTAATAATTACATATAGCCCCGCCCTCGTTCGGTATCAGCTATCAGCCGGTTGCGCTGAAAGGTGATCGGTCCATCTCTAATATATATATATATATATATATATATATATATATATATATATATATATATATATATATATATATATTCAGAATTATAGCTCTGTACATAAAAAATAATTTTATAGCCCAGATCTCACTGCCAGCCTGAAATCATCTTATTCACTGTTTTTGAGTTCAGATCTTCCGGTTCCACCTCAAATGGTGCAGCGGCTGAGATTTAATATCACAAACGTCCTTAGAAAAAGGGACAAAAGATCAAAACAATACTGACCTGCTGGTTCATTGAGTGAGCAGAAGTGAATTAATGTTCTCCACCTGTTCCGCAGAACCAGAGCAACATCCTCATCCCTTTACACGCCTTTGCAGCTCTCCATGAAGCTGAAGGTCCTTGTTAGAGTTTTCCTGGTCCACCTTAAATGACGAAGCTGGTGGAGCGGGAAAATTGGAGCATGAAGCTGGAGAATGTCATGATCACAAAATATTTCCAGCATTAAGGGGTCAGTAGTGATGAAGCTGAGTCTGTACTGAATTAGCCTGAGAGCAGAAAGCTGGTCAGAGCGAAATCAGAACAGACGGTAAAGGTCCGTGGTGTTTCAGTGTGTATCAGATGAAGAACAGGTAACTGCATCATAGCCTACATACCTTAGCAGGGACGCATGTGTCCTCTCTCTGTACTCGCTGGCCCAGTACGCTGGTTTACTGGGTTTTTAAGGACGCAGCCAGACGCGATTGGTTTAATGACTTCAAATCAGTTTGCTTACATCTAGCGATACCCATATCTTGAGTCTTTAACAAGCTCATAATTCAGAGGATCCAGAGAAGAGTGTTCACAATCGTGTCAGCTTTGGAGCGTTTTGATCACCGAAGTATGTGATAAAGGCAGTTTTCAAAAACTCCTCTTAGACTTTATAAGAGCGTAAGAACCTGTGCTGACTATAAAATGACGACGACACGACTGCAGTGGTCTGTTTGGGGTGTTTTCCAGATGTGGTTATCCAGACCGACTAATTATGGTGATATATGATAATACTAATATTTATAAAAATGATAATACATTTTATTTGTAATGCACTTTACATTTGAATGGCAATAACTATGACTACCAGCTACCAGTTTTTGGTATATCCAGATTGTATCCACATTGATTTTTGATGATTTGGACAGTAAAAATGAATAAATAAATAAATATAAAACACAAGTTGGATCCAAACCACATTTGAAGGTGTGTGTTAGTCTGGATGCTCTGGATATTTAGGTTCTTTTTAGAGTGACGGACGTGCTGGGATTAAAGATGAGTCCCAAGAACCTTGAGCTGAAATGATGGTGATGCCATCTCTCCTACATCTCTCCTACATCACCAGTGTAGTTACTAATGTCAGTGCTGGTATTACAGCAGCTCCAGCAGAAAGGTTGATGATGTCTGAAAACACAAATCCAGTCTGATCACTAAAAGAACGCGGTGCTCTATTAAAAGCTATTAGATTCTGCATTGTGTGTATTGCTTGTGTTTGCTATGAAACTGTGTCGAGGACATCCTGGACATTCGGGTCAGTCTGTTTTAACTCTTCTTAGTTTGGTCTCCATCCAAAGAAAAACAAGTTTCAACACAATAGTTATTTTACAGGAAGAACCAAAACTCTCTTTACTTTCAGTAGGTCAGTGGAACCAAAATGTTTTCCAATTTTTGGGTCAGTTTGTCCGTATGACTCAGCGCAGAAGAAAAAACAAAGACGCCTGGCTCCCGAGCCTTGATTAGGGTTTGGATCCACCAGAACGCAGCCTCTAAGAAAGGGCTGGGCGATAAAGCGATAACGATAATTATCGTGAAATAACGTTTCCTCGATAGAACTATAAGACGTAGTCAATAGAATTAATCAACGTTAATCAATGCAATTTCATAATCAATAAAGATAAATATGTATATTGTAGGAGCTGAAAACAGAATCACTAAACCAACAACTCCATTAGAGCAGACAGAGAGTCGACTCACCGCTATGAGTGAACATAAACAGAGTTCTTTACTCAGAACCAACTTAAAGAACCAGCAACAGCCTGATTAACACCGTGTCTGAATACTGTTCATGAGTGTTCAGTAGCCCCTACAATATATGTATATATATATATGTGTGTGTGTGTGTTTATTTATTTATACAGTTGTGTAATGTTCTAAAGTACATTTGTCTGTCTGATATAAAATAAGTTTTCTCAGTTTTGATATCTTCAATTCTTACTTACTATTTAAAGGAAATAGTGATTTGATTGATATTGTGATATATATATCGATATTGACTGAAATTAAAAAAATTGTGATAAGATCCCCCCCCCATATCGCCCAGCTCTACTCTAAGATCAGTTTACAGAAGCAGGTGAAGGTAATTTTAGGAGTTTTGCCCCGAGGCTCTCATTAAAGTGTACCAGGTGGAGGACTGACCTCCAGTCTGCAGCATGGAGGACTGAAATGCTGCCCACTGCACTGTACCAACCACATTCAACCTGTTTAATACTCTCCTTATCAGGCATGTCAGATCTCTCACACCATCTTGTTAGGGGTTGTTTAGTGCACATCAGAAGAACCAGAACAAAAGAACCTTCAGTGCGTCGTCTGTACTCTATACATTTTACCCACAAAGCAGTTCTTGGAGCTCTGGAGAATATTTTAGAAGCTGTTGTTGTTTTGCTGAGTTGTATAGTGACGTTGATTGTAAACGGGGTGAATGCACAACAAACACTAAAGAAAACCTACAGCTCTTGTTCCCTTCAGTCAGCAGACGTCTTCAAAGAGTAGTTCAGTCTGGCTAATGTTGCTAAGAATTTATTTTTTTAAATAAGTAAAGCATTTTTATTTGATTTTTTTAATTAGATAAGTAGCCAAATGCAGTATTCTGCCAAATCTTTCCTCCCCCATGGAATTTGGCTGTCCTGTGCACTTACACACGTCTCACTGGCTTACAGACACCGGATTAGATTTGTAGTTTCAGTTTCTATTTCCCTTTTTTATTATTATCAATATTTTTTATTTAGACAATTTACAAACAGATGATCAGACTACATATGAATGTGATTAGACACATATGGACCAATGTACAAGACATATGTATAGATTATTAAAGGAAAGAAAACAAAAAAGATACAGAACAAAAACAAAATCGGCACAACAAAAAACGAAAAAAGACAAAACAAACAGGCAAGTGTAGAAAAATAAATAAGTGAATAAATAAATAAGAGGGGGGGGGTATGTACAGTGTTTATTAGTTTATGTTTTAGTGTATCTAATACTCAGTGTGATTGAGTATGTACAACAATCAGCCGTAACTTCAACCGACCCCACCCCCCACATGAGCACACCTAGCATCCCCACACCCAGGGATTGTAGGTTGACCACTTATCCACAAACCCTATCAGCACCCCCTCAGCTGGAGCCCCTTGGGCCCACCGCAGCAGGGAGGGTATGTGGGCAGCGCGTCACCCCAGCAGTGTTTCTATTTCTAAACATGAACCTTTGATTTAAAAAATTAAATGATATTTATAAATAAGCAACAGAATTATAAACGTATCCTGTGACCTGCGTGACGTGTGTCAGCCACATCCACAGAAGTCTGAGTGACCCTACTGTAGACCTGGGTGATGTTTGAGACCTTTTAATCCTTACGTAACGTTAAAATTATGCTCTTGCTTTTATTTCCCGTCTCTCCTCTCTGCTTTCCGTTCCTCAGACCGAGAGGGACGTCAGCGTCCGCCAGAGGGCAGCCGATCTGCTCTACGCCATGTGTGACCGCAGCAACGCTAAGCAGATTGTGGCGGAGATGCTGAGCTACCTGGAGACGGCAGACTACTCCATCAGAGAGGAGATGGTGCGTACCCCCCGCCCCCTCGTGTGCTGGAGTTTCTCTCCTTAAGCCGGCTCAGATGCGCTCACGGCTCTCTTCTCTCGGCTGCAGGTGTTGAAGGTGGCCATCCTGGCGGAGAAGTACGCTGTGGATTACTCCTGGTACGTGGACACCATCCTGAACCTGATCCGCATTGCTGGAGACTACGTGAGCGAGGAGGTCTGGTACCGCGTCATCCAGATCGTCATCAACAGGGACGACGTGCAGGGATACGCGGCCAAGACTGTGTTTGAGGTACAGACACATCACTGTTCTGTACGCGGACGCTCTCAAACAGAAACTCCTGCTTCATCCAGGCTCTATTTAAACTACAGTGTTATTGGTTTTTGCTGTTTCTGCCACACTCGTCCCACAGTTTTCTGAATATCAACTCTGATCCAGCTCTAGATCAGCTGGTCAGATTGTGTGATTCCAGCTTGTATGCAGCTTCAAGCGATATATTTTTCTATAGCCGGTGTTTAGAGGTCAGGGTCAGCTGATGTCTGATATGTGCTGCTGATTTTTAGAGTTGATATCTAGAAGTTTTCTGGTTTATTTGCTGTTAAAATGTCTCACTAATAATAACAAAAAGTGGATGCACAACATTTATGAACTTAACATCATTTATTGAACACTGAAAAATAAATAAATATTTTTATTTGCCCCCTAAAAAAATACAGTATGACCACCTTACTGCTGAAAGAGTGTAACATACATCTCTTCACACTCAAAACTAACTAACTTATTGAGAAGTGCACTGAAAAACACTTCCACACAGAGA
>CM038719.1:1771717-1779217 GCA_021613375.1 Megaleporinus macrocephalus
CTCTCTCTCTCTTTCTCTCTCTCCCCCTCATTCTATCTCTTTCATTCTGTCTCTTTCACTCTCTCTGTCTCTCTTTCACTCTCTCTCCCCCTCTCATTCTCTCTCTCTCTCTCTCTGTCTGTCACTCTCTCTTTCTCTCTCTCTCCCTCTCATTCTATCTCTTTCATTCTGTCTCTTTCACTCTCTCTGTCTCTCTCTTTCACTCTCTCTCCCCCTCTCATTCTCTCTCTCTCTCTCTCTCTCTCTCTCTCTCTCTCTCTCTCTCTCTCTCTCTCTCTCTCTCTCTCTCTCAGTCCACTCCTTCTCCGTCTGCGGACCTCCTGGGCCTCCGCTCCGCTGCCCCCGTCAGTGCCGCGCCGCCCAGCGCGGGCAGCCTGTTGGTGGACGTGTTCTCGGAGGCGGGTCCTGCCGCTCCTGCTGCCGGCGTGAACGACGACGGCTTCCTGAGGTAAACGAGGAGCTGGTTAATAAGCTCCTGGAGCTTCCTGCACTGATGAAGTCAGAATGTGGTTAAAAGCTAATTGTGTAAAGCTCTGCTGCTCAGAGGTCACAGCCGTCCCGTCAGGCTTTCTGCTCTTGTCGTTTCACTTTTCTATCACGTGTTCTTTTTGTTCTCCTCTTGGTGTTTGTGCAATCTTGTCTTCTTTATCTTACTGTGTATGTGACTGTCTTTCTTTTTTCTTGCTTTCTCTGTTTTCTCTCTCTCTCTCTCTCTTTTCCTCTCCCTCCCTCCTCCATGTCCCCCTCCTGTGTGTTTGTGTGCGTGCTCGTGTATTTTTGTGTGTGTTTTGCGTGAATGTGTATGCGTGTCTCTCGTCCTCACTTGTCATTGGACGGTGGCAGAGATCTGGAACCTCCCACTGAGAGCTCTGACTCCTTATTGGCCGAGGGTCCTGGTGACTCGGAGTAAGAGGCCGGTGGTTGGCTATTGTGTCGATATACAAAAGCAAAATAGAGAAAAGCAAATATGTGACGATCATGTGCAAACAGTGACGACAGCAGTCGTATGTAAAGGTGGGATTAAAGGGCTCATATCACGAAAAAGCAAGCTTGCTGTTTTGAAAAAAATAAGTTTCAGATGTAAGCAAATAGGGATCTCGAGACATAACAGTCCTGTAACAGTAAAATTTGGATTTATTGTTTTTGTGATGTCATAAAAACCCAACAAATTTGTATATATGTACCGTTTAAACCCATCAGTTACACTAGGGCTCTGTCTCAAATCCTACTGAGCTCCTACATAGGCAGCATTTTACATCATGGTATGCGCTCCCGACATGTAGACTGTCCCAATTCTTACATACCTTAAACATACTGTCTACTGAGGAACCTTATTTACACCTGATTTTAAAGAAGCATTGAACGCTTCCTCAGCCGCTAAGACAATCCCATGATGCACTGCAGGCTAATCTAGGAGCAGTGAAGTGGTTTTAAAATGTGAGTTATTTTGATTCTCTGGAGTTTTAATGTGTTTCTGGTCATATAATCACACAAAACAGTATTTTATTATCAACTCTGTAACGAGTCCTTCACCATTTACACTTTATACTCCAGACATTAGCATTTATGCTAGCCGATTTTTAAGCCTCCGGCTATTGTTTTGGATGCTGACTGGTATCTTAGCAACCAGCTAAACCACCGGTGGCGTGCTGCAGTGGGGGGAACAAGCCGTGACGCAGTCTCTCTCTAACTAGAGCGTCTCAGTAATCTGTTTTATGAGGAGAGATGAGGAGAGAACACTGATACTTACACACTCACTACCTAGACAGCCTACTTACACACTCACTACCTAGACAGCCTACTTACACACTCACTACCTAGACAGCCTACTTACACACTCACTACCTAGACAGCCTACTTACACACTCACTAGGATTTGAGACACTCCCTAGAAGTTAGAATGTTTTCAGTCTGGACTGAATTGAAGGTAGCTTGTTTACGTATATCATTCTTTAAGTTTTCAAAATAAATTCAAGGATTTTTGGAAGAGGCGTCAACACGAGCGTGATTACTGGAAATAAATAAATAAAATGAGGTTATGGGCCCTTTAATGCTGCATTAGAGATTAGATACTGTTAGTTAGTGTGTTGTGTCTGTGCTGTGCTGTGCTGTGCTGTGCTGTGCTGTGCTGTGCTGTGCTGTGTCGTATTGAGGGTCTGTGTGAACTGGGCTGGGTTTTAAATGCTGGCTCTAACCTCTCTGCTTTCTGTTGTTGTTTTTTCCCTCCCTCTACTTTCTCTTGCATCACTGCTTTGGCTGTTGCTTGTCTCTCTCTCTCTTTTGATACTGTAACCTCGCCTGTCTCTCGCCCATCTCTCTCTTCCTCTCTGCGGGTATTCCTCCGTTTCTCCACCCACCTGCACTCTCAGCTCTGCTCCTCCTTCTGTGGTGTCTGAAGATCCTGCTCCTCCTCTGCCTGAGTCAGACGAACTGCTTAACAAGTAAGAGCCTCTCTCTCCCTCTCTCTCTCTCTCTCTCTCTCTCTCTCTCTCTCTCTCTCTCTCTCTCACTTTCTCTCTCTCTCTCTCTCTCTCTCTCACTTTCTACCCACTCTCCCCCTCTCTACCCCTCTCTCTCTCTACCCTCTCTCTCTCTCTCTCTCTCTACCCTCTCTCTCTCTCTCTCTCTCTCTCTCCAGTTGAATGAGGGTTTTTTAATGTTTCAGTTTTTAACACACTTAGTAACTAAAACTTAATCTATTTCTTTGGACTTTAGATCTACTAACTAACTAACTAGACTGATTCTGTGCACCTAACACTAAACTGTGTTACTTAGAAATAGTTAAGACTGTAACACAGATTATATATCTGATTATATAACTAGTTTAAACTAAATAAATAAAATCAGCCACAACATTAAAGCACCTCTACATATTTCCACTCACTGTCCACTGTATCAGCTCCACTGACCATACAGGACCTCCACTCACTGTCCACTGTATCAGCTCCACTGACCATACAGGACCTCCACTCACTGTCCACTGTGTCAGCTCCACTGACCATACAGGAGCTTCACTTACAGACTGACGTGGTGGTGTGTTAGTGTGTGTTGTGCTGGTGTGAGTGGATCAGACACAGCAGTGCTGCTGCTGGAGTCTTTAAACACCTCAGTCTCAATGCTGGACTGAGAATCGTCCACCAACCAAAACTATCCGGACAGCAGTGTCCTGTGGGCGGCGTCCTGTGTCCACTGATGAAGAACTAGAGGAACACAAACTGTGCAGCAGCAGATGAGCTACTGTCTCTGACTTTACATCTACAAGGTGGACCAGCAAGTAGTAGGAGTGTCTAATAGAGTGGACAGTGTTTAAACACTCCAGCAGCAGCACTGCTGTGTCTGATCCACTCACACCAGCACACCACCACCACGTCAGTGTCACTGCAGTGCTAAGAATGACCCACCTCCCTAATAGTATCTGCTCTGTGGTGGTCCTGTGGGGGTCCTGATCATTAAAGAACAGAGTAATAAAGTATACAGAGAATCAGATGAACTACAGTCTGTAAGTGGAGCTCCTGTATGGTCAGTGGAGCTGATACAGTATGTGTACAGTTTTATGTACAGACACTCTCTAGCTTTATGGTCCAAATGTTTGTTTGCAGAACTAAAATTTTGACTATGATTTAAAAAAATAAATATGTAAATAAAGATTTACCAACTTTTGTCTGATCTCTTGTCTCCTTGATGCCCATGACTGGCTGATTGGACAATTAAAGTATCTTCATTTTAGCCCCCTACTCCACCTCTGCTCTCAATCTCACTGGCGTCTCTCTCCCCGTCCTGCAGGTTTGTGTGTAAGAATAACGGAGTCTTGTTTGAGAATCAGCTGCTTCAGATTGGCATCAAGTCTGAGTATCGCCAGAACCTGGGTACGTTACTGAGTTTATTAGCATATAAAGTTTATTGAGCCTGCAAACAACTTTTCTCATGTTCTTAGTTTGATTAGCGGTGTAATCAGCTGTTAGTCTTCTAAAGACTGTTATTAGTGCAGCTCTAAACCGTGTGTGTGTGTGTGTGTGTATGTGTGTGTGTGTGTGTGTGTGTGTGTGTGTCTCTTACAGGGCGGATGTATCTGTTCTATGGCAATAAGACGTCAGTGCAGTTCGTCAGCTTCACCACTACAGTCAGCTGCCCAGGAGAACTCCAGTCTCATATCCTTTACTGTCCTACGCCCTCATACTTACACGGAGCGTCCAGAAAAAGAGAGGAAGAATTGTTCAGTCTTTTATGGAGCGATGTGAACGCACAGCTCACAGAAATCCTGAACATGAACAATGTTACAGCTTTTAAGCTGTTAGTGTTACAGTACAGTTTAAAAACTAAACCAGACTGTTAGATTAGACACATACTTAATTGATTCCAGAGGGAAATTTAAGATCTCTGCATTTAACCCACCCATGCAGTGGAACACTCACATATACACACACTAGTGAACACACACACACACACACACACACACACACTATAGGGGACAGTGGGACACTCATATGCACACACATTAATGAACAGACACACTAGGGGGTAGTGGAAAACTCACACACACACACACATACACATACATACATGAACACATGAACTAGTGGCAGTGAAACCCTCACACATATACACACTCACTAGGGGGCAGTGAAACACTCACACATATGCACACACACTAGTGAACAGATATACGAGGGTGTAGTCAAACACCCACATATATATACACACACACACACACACACACACACACACACACACACACACACACTAGGGGACAGTGGTATCCTCACATATACACACTCAGTAGTGAAACATGCACATATACACACATACACACACACACACTAGTGAACAGATACATAGTCTAATACCCACATATACACCGACACACTTGGAACAGAGGAACACATACATACATACACACACACTTGTAAACAGACTAGAGGCAGTGAAACACTCATATATGCACACACTAGTGAACCAACACACTAGTGGGCTGTGAGCACACTTACCCAGAGCAGTAAGCAGCCCTACCACAGAGCCCAGGGATTAGTCAGGGGTTAGGTGGTGTCTTGCTCAAGAGCACTTCAGTCCTGTCCTGTCTGTCGAACCAGCAACCTTCGGGTCACAAGGCGGCTTTCCTAACCTCCAGCTCACGACTGGTGTAAACGATGTAGCAGTTCAGTCTGGATTGCTTTGACAGAGGGGAGCTGATGGTGGCTGTAAGTTTAGAAACCCACCAAACCCTCCGGAGTAGACAGTTTGTATCATTTACGTGTGGGATTTATTTCTCGCAGATATCTGATCAGCGTTTTTTGCTGATGTGGCTGTCGTTGCATTATCAGCAGGGTTTCTGTCTGTATCTGTAAATCTCCATCAGCCAAGCCGGAGTAGGACAGGTAGCTTCCTTAACTGAGCCCACAGCTGAACGTTCAGCTGAAGCCTGTGGACCCCCTGGTGGAGGGAGGCGCCCAGGTGCAGCAGGTCATCAACATTGAGTGTCTGACTGACTTCTGTGACGCGCCTCTTCTCAACATCAAGTTCAGGTAACGTGTGTACACACACACACACACACACACACACACTCTCTGCTGGGTACCTGGTCTAGCGGAGGAACCTGACTGAGTCAGCGATGTTTGAACAGGACTGCCTGGAACACCAGCAGCGATGCCCACGTCACTCTGCGCTCACTCAGCGATAATGAGGGACTAAAATAGGTTCAGTTCCAGATGTGGGTGGTGATGTTCGTTGCTCAGCTGCACATTTTACAGACGAGAGCAAATATGTACTCATTGCTTTCTCCAGTCAGCTGGTAGGCGTTTGTTTGCGCTTGCCTGAAAATAGCGCTACGAGACTGGGTCCGTGTGGCTTTGGAGAGTGAAAGCGGCTGCAGCGAGCAGTGGTTGTAATCAATAGGGACGGATCTTCTCACCAGACTGTATTGTACTGGTTCAGGAATAAGAGGGACGTGTTGTAAGATTTTAAAATATGGGATATATAATCAGATTCCATTGATACTGCCTTGCTTTTGAGATACATATACAAGTCCCTATCTGTGCTTAACTGCATGTTTCATTGCATGAGCATAATTAGTCCTGTTTGATTGGATTTAGTGCAGTGTAGTGTGTGATGGTGAATAAGAATCATATTTGGGATGTGGCACTTCTGGTGAAGCAGCTGATGGTTTTTTTTTTTTTCTGTCCTATAAAAGTGACTGTTATGGACTGTGATGTGATATAGCACCATATAGCCTGCCCCAATATATAGACAAAATTTGGCTCTGTAAAACTCTACCTATTATTATTATTATTATTATTATTATTATTATTATTATAACATGATTTCACAAATAGACTGAAAGCTCACATCAGGTACTACTTTTACTGTTTTTAGCAAAATAAAAATTCACACTTTTCTCATTTCCCATTATATATCTACTAGAGACAGAGTTTATCTCCAGTATCATTCACTTTACTTCAGTCCTGGATATATGGAGATATTCGGAGTGCTTTATTCTGGATCATTGACTTCTGTTACAATCTGATAAAAAATTCTTGTATTTTTTAATATCTCAGTTAGGGGTGTGTCATATCATATCGTATGCAATGATAAAATTTAATTTTCATTTTGTTGCAGTAGTGTATTCTTGAAATATATTTTCTTAATTCAATGTTTTGTCATATCGCCAAGAGTATTGTTATCGAAAAATTCCATAAAATATCGTGATAGGGCCATATCACGCACCCCTAGTTCTCACCAGAGTTTAGTTCTCGTGTTTTTGGACAGTAGCCAGATGAGTGGGCGGTTCTCCAGGGTGAAAGTCGTGTAATTGGTGACCCTGTGTCGCCGATTAGTCATGTAGTGTGAAAACCGCGACAACTGAAAGACTCGCCATTACAGCTCAACCAGTCACGTAGTGTGAATGGAACATAGACCGGACCACTCAGACCGTCCTGTAGCGTGAACCAGGCATAAAACAAGAAAGTGCAATTCAGCAGAATAGCTGTTACGTAGACGGGTGATAAAATAATTCCAGCCTCACACTCACCTGCTTGTCTGTTCCAGGTATGGTGGGGCTCTGCAGAACCTGACACTCAAGCTGCCCGTCACCATCAACAAGTTCTTCCAGCCCACCGAGATGGCCTCTCACGACTTCTTTCAGCGCTGGAAGCAGCTCAGCCAGTGAGTGTCTGTGTGAAGGTGTTGCAGTTGAGGTGCCTAAAATAATCCCCACTGACTGCAGTACCACGAGGCTCCACCGGCGTGTGTTGTGTTTACTGTGTGTCATATTAAAAACAACAATAACAACAGTAATTGTTCCGTCACAGGCCTCAGCAAGAAGCACAAAAGATCTTCAAGGCAAACCATGCAATGGACACAGAAGTGCTCAAAGCTAAGGTATGACTGCGCAGGGTCTCAGGGTCTCAGGGTCTCTAGTAGAGCTTTCAGTCTATTTGTGAAAGTCTGCTTCACAGCGTCCGAGGTGACGCGTACTGATTTATTAATGTGGCCAGTTGTTTTGTTTGC
>CM038719.1:1784217-1804217 GCA_021613375.1 Megaleporinus macrocephalus
TCCTGATTCCTGAATCTGATTCCTGAATCCTGAGGGCTGATTTTATAACAGTTGTGCTGACGTTTTGATTCTGAGCCTGATCCAGATCTAGTCCTGACACTCAAGTTGTATGAAGTGACCAGATTTAGAGTCTTTAACTCTACAGAGCTGCTGCTGCTCCTAGTGTCTCTCTGGTGTCTAGAGCGTCCGATACGTTTAGTTTTCAGATACTGTTATAGTTTATTAACAAGAGACCCCTACAGCGTACTCTGGTGCTCATTCAGCTGGTCTGCACTGTAATTGCCCTCGATCTCCAACCATCTCAGTCTCAGCCTGTTTAACTGTTAGGGTCCACTACAGCGTCTCAGCGCCGCCTCTCTCTGACCCCCTGCTGTTTTTTCCCTCCTCAGATGTACCGGTTGACTTTGCGCAGCAGTAAGGACACCGTCGCCAAGCGTCTCTGCGAGCTGCTGGCAGAACAGTTCTAGAACCAGCTTCTAGAGCCCGCGTCTAGACCATCACCTTCTAGAACCGAGAAGAACCACGACCAGACCAGCGTTCCACCTTCCAGAACCCTGAACAAAGAATCTCCAAAAGCATTCGTACATAAGGGAAAAGTAGCTGTCGGCCTTACCGGCGGCAATCTTACTGTCCTAATTCTGATCATTCTGATTATTATTGTATATTATCATCAGCGCTACCGTTCTTGTTTTTATTGGTGTTTACCTGTGCGTGTGTGTGTGTGTGTGTGCGTGTGCGTGTGTAAGCAGTGAGAGGAAGTGTGTGTGCGTGTGTGTTTATGGGTGAATGAGTTACAAAATAATTGTAATAGTTCACGTTTTTTTCCGTCCTGCCTGTTAAGCGGTCCGCCTGTGCTTGTGTTGACAGCTGGTGTGGGTCGTGGAAGGAGTGAAAGAAAAGAGGGAGGGACTGAGGAAGAGAGAGAGAGAGAGAGAGAAAGAGAGAGGCGGAGAGAGCTGTCCTTCCCCGTTTTTCCTCTCTCTCTCTCTCTCTCTCTCTCTCTCTCTTTCTCTCTCTCTCTCGCGCGCTCTCTCTCGTTCTCATTGTCTTTGTGTGTTCCTCAACATTTCAACCTGTAAGCATTCCTGGGACATACTTGGGAGAATATTGAACACGCACACACACTCGTCTCACTTGTGTCCCGCCGCACAAGAGCCGTCACCGTGGAACATTCCGTGTTGGCTAGTTGGAAAGGGGGTCTTTTGAAGGACCGGCTCCCGAGCTGGACGAAATAAACGAATAAAAAGAAACACTGCAATCAGAAGACACTAAAGAAAGAAAGAGCACTTCATTAAGAAGAATCACTACCAACCCCTACCCCGCCCACCACCTCCAGTCACCCCACCCTTCCTCACCCTTCCCTAAAAGCTGTAGACTGGACGCCCATAGAGGGGGGGGGGCAAAATTACACACAGTTTCTGGCGACAGCACATCAAAGTATTGACGTAGTCTCTTGAAATATTGACTTGATATGTCAAAGTAACTCACAATGTCGAAACGTTGGCTTCCTGTGTGAAAATATTTACTCACAGTGGCAGAATATTGAATTATGTTGTTGTAAAAATGAGCACAAAGGAAGTTATTTCTGCAAAGTATATAAAAATAAGTCGTTTTGAAATACTAAATCAAATTTGCAAGGATTAAAAAGTCGTTATTTTGAGCTGCCAAGTCAAATTCAAGATGTTAATTCACTGTTCTATGGGAAACAAGTCATGATTTCAAAACACTAAGTCAAAACGTTTGAGAAGTCGTTCTGTCAAGTCAGGATCGGACGCTCTGTCGAGTCAGGATCGGACGCTCTGTCGAGTCAGGATCGGACGCTCTGTCGCGTCAGAATCGGACGCTCTGTCGCGTCAGAATCGGACGCTCTGTCGAGTCAGAATCGGACGCTCTGTCGAGTCAGGATCGGACGCTCTGTCGAGTCAGGATCGGACGCTCTGTCGCGTCAGAATCGGACGCTCTGTCGCGTCAGAATCGGACGCTCTGTCGAGTCAGAATCGGACGCTCTGTCGAGTCAGGATCGGACGCTCTGTTGCGTCAGAATCGGACGCTCTGTCGCGTCAGAATCGGACGCTCTGTCGCGTCAGAATCGGACGCTCTGTCGAGTCAGGATCGGACGCTCTGTCGAGTCAGGATCGGACGCTCTGTCGAGTCAGGATCGGACGCTCTGTCGCGTCAGAATCGGACGCTCTGTCGCGTCAGAATCGGACGCTCTGTCGCGTCAGGATCGGACGCTCTGTCGAGTCAGGATCGGACGCTCTGTCGAGTCAGGATCGGACGCTCTGTCGCGTCAGGATCGGACGCTCTGTCGAGTCAGAATCGGACGCTCTGTCGAGTCAGAATCGGACGCTCTGTCGAGTCAGGATCGGACGCTCTGTCGAGTCAGTCAGTATTTGTAGTTATTTGAGTTCTGAGGAAAGTGCTCGTTATTCCACACCATCAGCTCTTTGTTCTAGAAACGAATCGAGACGTCAGTCCCTCATGTTGACTTACCAAGTCTTCATATGGACATACAGCCGCCCGAAGGAAGGAAGGAAGGAAGGAGGGGGACGTGTTTCCTCCTCCGCCTGCCACAAACCGGCTTCCATGCTCTGGATCCGCCGGCGCTTGGGCGGAGGGGGGTAGAATATGAAAGTATTTCATTGTTCCTTGCTGTTCCACATTCCTTGAAAGCGAGTGCTGACCAGTGCACTTTAAGAGGCCTGCAGAGAAAAGGCTTTTGTAGACCCCCCACCCCCCCATTCCCGATGTAGTTACTCTGAAGTTCAGATGCTTACCAAGATTCCGTACCTGATTACGATGATGTTTATGAAAAAAAACAAATGATATATATAAATATATAAATATATAAAATATATACAAACGTTATGTACAAAAACGAATTGATTGTCCGTCATGGTTGAGTTTGTGTTCGTCTCCTCGTTTGTTTTGATAGTGGCATTGTTGACGTGTTTGTATGCTTTCTGAAACGTGTCTTTATTGCGTATTTACGTTGTTTTTGTTTTGTTTTGGGGTTGTTGTTTTTTTTTGGGGGGGGGGCGGCATTCCATTCGGTGTTAATATATTACGTACATGGGCATTGAGGAGGTGTAGGCCGGGTTTGAAACGTTGGGCTGGATGGTCAGGAAGGCAGACATCGTGTGGCGAGCCAGCGCGTTTGGAAACGTAGTGAAGCATCATTTACTTCCTCTAGTAATATTTTTGTTTTGTTTTGTAATCTGTGCAGAAGGAATCTCTGGAATATCGACACGGACCACGTGTCCTCCAGCAGAGTAACTGACTGATAGAGCAGTGGGTACCTCATAACTTGATGTCTCCAACTAGCACACACACACACACACACACACACTCACTCTCACAGACACACAGTCACAGATTATGTATGTATTCGTAGGCTGGGTTGATGCTGCCCAGCCCCTCTAAAGCCAGAGACCGCCCTTCCAGTCTGGCATTTAGGTGCAAGCTAGTCCCCCAGGATACAGGGAGCTCCTAACAACCACTGGGAGACCAGCCCACAGCACTTAAAGCTCTCAGAAGCAGGAGAACATCAGGCTCCACTCCTGCTTCAGCGGTCCTCTGAGGGGGTGACCTCTGGACGTCCTGTGTCGCAGCCAGAGCACTTACCTGTGTGAACACTAGTGAATATGAAACCCGGCGCCCGCGGTTCAGGGAGGGACAGGTCGCGAAAGGACTTACCAACTGTCAATCACAAACACAGGGACGGCGTCGGCGTGGTGCGGCGAGCGAGTCCGAGCGGATGCTGTATGTGGTGCGCGTGTCGGGAGGCCTAGCGGGGCGTGGTCATGTTAGTTCACTGAAGAGTCACTATGCTTCCCCTAGTGCAGCGCGGACGTGGTGCGTCGATGGGACTCCGTCACGGTAGCTGAGTGTAGACTTGTCGCGGTATGTGTGTGTGCGTGCGTGTGTGTGTGTGTGTGTGTGTGTGTGTGTGTGTGTGTGTGTGTGTGTGTGTGTGTCTATGCAGTATCCGCTAGCTAATGCAGCCCCAGTGTATCGGTGTTCAACCTGTCAGATACCTGTGTTAGATTAAATTTACTCTGTACTGAATAATGTGAAAGTAAAACTATGCCATATACTCCACCTGAGTCTCTCTGCGTCTCTCTGTGTCTCTCTGTCTCTGCTGATCTCACTTCAGGGATGTAGTGAATACATAACCAGAACTCCATCTCAGCTCTACTGACCATACAGGACCTCCACTCACTGTCCACTGTATCAGCTCTACTGACCATACAGGACCTCCACTCACTGTCCACTGTATCAGCTCCACTGACCATACAGGACCTACACTCACTGTCCACTGTATCAGCTCCACTGACCATACAGGACCTCCACTCACTGTCCACTGTATCAGCTCCACTGACCATACAGGACCTACACTCACTGTCCACTGTATCAGCTCCACTGACCATACAGGACCTCCACTCACTGTCCACTGTATCAGCTCCACTGACCATACAGGACCTCCACTCACTGTCCACTGTATCAGCTCCACTGACCATACAGGACCTCCACTCACTGTCCACTGTATCAGCTCCACTGACCATACAGGAGCTCCACTCACTGTCCACTGTATCAGCTCTACTGACCATACAGGACCTACACTCACTGTCCACTGTATCAGCTCCACTGACCATACAGGACCTCCACTCACTGTCCACTGTATCAGCTCCACTGACCATACAGGACCTCCACTCACTGTCCACTGTATCAGCTCCACTGACCATACAGGACCTCCACTCACTGTCCACTGTATCAGCTCCACTGACCATACAGGACCTCCACTCACTGTCCACTGTATCAGCTCCACTGACCATACAGGACCTCCACTCACTGTCCACTGTATCAGCTCCACTGACCATACAGGACCTCCACTCACTGTCCACTGTATCAGCTCCACTGACCATACAGGAGCTCCACTCACTGTCCACTGTATCAGCTCCACTGACCATACAGGACCTCCACTCACTGTCCACTGTATCAGCTCCACTGACCATACAGGACCTCCACTCACTGTCCACTGTATCAGCTCCACTGACCATACAGGACCTCCACTCACTGTCCACTGTATCAGCTCCACTGACCATACAGGAGCTCCACTCACTGTCCACTGTATCAGCTCTACTGACCATACAGGACCTACACTCACTGTCCACTGTATCAGCTCCACTGACCATACAGGACCTCCACTCACTGTCCACTGTATCAGCTCCACTGACCATACAGGACCTCCACTCACTGTCCACTGTATCAGCTCCACTGACCATACAGGACCTCCACTCACTGTCCACTGTATCAGCTCCACTGACCATACAGGACCTCCACTCACTGTCCACTGTATCAGCTCCACTGACCATACAGGACCTCCACTCACTGTCCACTGTATCAGCTCCACTGACCATACAGGACCTCCACTTACAGACTGTAGTTCATCTGATTCTCTGTATACTTTATTACTCTGTTCTTTAATGATCAGGACCCCCACAGACCACCACAGAGCAGATACTATTAGGGAGGTGAATCATTCTCAGCATTGCAGTGACACTGACGTGGTGGTGGTGGTGTGTTAGTAGTGTGTGTTGTGCTTGGGTGAGTGGATCAGACACAGCAGCGCTGCTGTTGGAGTGAGGAACACAAACTGTGCACCAGCAGATGAGCTACTGTCTCTGACTTTACATCTACAAGGTGGACCAGCAAGTAGTAGGAGTGTCTAATAGAGTGGACAGTGAGTGGACACAGTGCTTAAACACTCCAGCAGCAGCACTACTGTGTCTGATCTACTCCCACCAGCACCACGTCAGTGTCACTGCTGTGCTAAGAATGATCCACCTCCCTAATAGTATCTGCTCTGTGGTGGTCCTGTGGAGCTGGATTTGTATAGTATAATATATTTCATGATGAATGGACCAAAAGTAATATCCCACAATGACTTAGAAAGATGTCTGGTTCCATTGATTTGCATTAAAAGTATTACAAGTAAAATAGGTTTTATGCTTAAACTCCTCATTTGTGGATTCTTAAGCTCACGTTTTTTGTTTTAAACTCCTAATTTCTGCGTAATCCAGTCAATGCCCCCTGTGACTCAGACTGCCTCAACGTGGCGCGCCGTGAAGAAAGCTGATCTCTCAGATTTATTTACAGTGGTGGTGATGCAAGTGAGCCTTATTGTGTTTGTGGTAAGACTATCTTGCCTCATAACAGCTTCCATGCATATAACCGCGAGGTGGACGTCTGGTTCCTATCACCACCATTGTGAACACTTCTGACTTGCCTCATTTCTCTGCAACGGTGCAGCGTGTGCCAAATTTTTGCAGATGCCTTTATTTACGTCCCAAACACATAATTTCTCAGACATTTTGAGATGTGATCAGAATTCCTCTTTAAAGATCAGTTGGAACTGAACTGGGAACAGCTGGAACGCTGAATAAACAGCTTCATAGGTTATATAAATGTGGCACAATGAACTAAGCTGGTTGAATTATGCATGATGTTGACGGGCCTGTCACGAGGAGGGTAAACAAACAAAGCCAAAAATAGATAAATATCTCACGAGCCACGCGGGAGAAGCGTAAACAAGGTAAACAAGCTTTTGAATTTTGCCGTTCCACCTTAAATGGTGCAGCAGTTACATTCTCTGCATTCTCTGTTGCAGCCAACTTCTATTCCTTGTCGAATATGAGTCGAATCTGAATGAAGAAGTCGATTAATCGCCCCCAAAACCAACAAATCCGTACAATACAGCGTCGACAGCCTCAAACAGGGCAAAACTTGATGATGATGTAGAACAAATAGAGCGTGTGCGCATGCGCCGTGGTGCTCGGCGCTGATTGGCTAGAGATGACATCACAGTACAATCGCTCTATTCTTGGGCTCTGGGCATTACGTCATTCTTTTTTCTGCCTCGCGCAGGTACAGAGTCTGCAAACAACAACAAGCGGAGCAGCAGAAGCAGCAGCAGCAGCAGGAGCAGCAGGAGGACAGCAGCTGCTCACTTTTACACTTTTCTGCAGCGCGATCGTGCTCTTCACCCTCGGACTCTTTTGCTATCCGTTGTTTTGCTCTTTCTCGGGTCGTAGCAGCAATTTTGATCGCTCGGTGAGTTTTATTTTCCGCTCTGTACCTCCTTTCTCTCCGCGCTCAGGCTCGGTGCGTATTGTGCTGAACTAACGTTAAGTGAGCTGAGCGCTGCAGTTCCTCGCCGTCACTGTGCTGCTGGCGGGGTTTGTATGAGTTCTGTTTGTTCTCTGCTGACCAGCTTTCGTGTCCACCTCCAGAGCCTCCGCGTAGAGATGGTTTTCTGCAGGGAAGGTCAGCCTGAGCGAGCCCCGCTGTCCCTCATCCTGCCCCAGCTGTACCTCGGCGCAGAGACGGACGTAACGCAGGTAGAGTCAGACTAGCCTGCATATCAGAACATGTAGCTGCACCAGCGTAAGGCTGTACGTGCATCTGAATCTGTGAATCAGGCTGCAAGGGTGGGCTAGAGGGGCGTAAAGCCCCCACCAGCACCGGGCTTTGGAGCAGTGAAAGTGTGTAAAAGTGTTTCGTTCCGTTCCACCTTAAATTGTGCACGACTTTAGGTGGTCCACCTTAAATTGTGCACAAACTAAGGTGGTGCACTTTAAAAGGTGCATGGATTGAGGTGGTCCACCTTAAAAGGTGCACAAACTGAGGTGGTCCACCTTGAAAAGGTGCACAAACTAAGGTGGTCCACCTTTAGTCCACGTTAGTCCACTAATTGCTGCATGAACTAAAGTGGTCCACCTTAAATGTGCATGACTTAAGCAGTGTGCATCTTAATGTAGTCCACCTTAAATGCTGCACAAACTGGTCCACCTTAAAAGGTGCACGGCATACGGTGGAACAGGGAAAGTTGAGCTGTGATGGAGCTCCATCCACTGCCTTCTAACCTTCCACCATGAATGCAATCAAATCCTCACAGCAGTGTTCAGTGATCTAGTGTGGTCAGTGAGCAGCGTGTCCTGCGTGGTCAGTATGTGAGGTTTCATGAAGTGGACGGTGATTGAATTGAAGATTGCAGTGAATTTGATTGAAGTTTGGAATTTAAACTGGGCTGAAGATGCGCTGCTGATGGAGATCTGAGATTACGTGATGCTGACAGAGTGGTCAACATCCATTAACATCCTCTCTCTCTCTCTCTCTCTCTCTCTCTCTCTCTCGCTCTCTCTCTTTCTCTCTCTCTCCCTCCCCCCTCTCTCTCTCCCTCCCCCCTCCACTCCTCCCCCCACTCTTTCTCTCTCTCTCTCTCTCTCTCTTTCTCTCTCTCACTCTCTCTCTCTCTCTCTCAGGACTGCCTCTCCGCTCGGGGTATTTCCTACGTGCTCAGCGTCAGCCGCTGTTGCCCTCAGCCCTCCTTCCTGCCCCAGTCCCAGTACCTCCGTATCCCCATAGACGACTCTCTCCGGGACGACCTGCTGGCCTGGATCCCCCAGGCGCTGCGCTTTATCGGTGAGGGCTGCGTTGCTGCTGCGTTACATCATTGCTGCTGTGGGGGACACGGCTAGAACCCAGAGCTCCGCACGCGCTCAGCAGAACAGGCTGTTCAGAGTGAACCCCCGGGTGCTGCGTTACTGGGAGGTCCAGCGCTGTGTGTAAACCAGTCAGAGAAACCAGCAGCTCATATTAATTAGTGCACAGTTTAACCCTTTAAACACTAACTGCAGCGTCTCAGCTTCCATTCACCCAAAGTGGAACTCCACAGAATTTCTTATGTCAGAATTTGTGGATACTTTACTTATAAACAAAGTCATTCAGAGCAGAGGGCTGTCATGTGACATGGTTTAGATGTTGTTTACAGTGGCGGTGATGATGTTTACAGTGATGGTGGTGGTGTTTACAGTGGCGGTGATGATGTTTACAGTGATGGTGGTGGTGTTTACAGTGGCAGTGGTGATGTTTACAGTGATGGTGATGATGTTTACAGTGGTGGTGGTGATGTTTACAGTGATAGTGATGATGTTTACAGTGATGGTGATGATGTTTACAGTGATGACGGTGGTGTTTACCGTGGTGGTGATGATGTTTACTGTGGTGGTGATGGTGTTTACAGTGGTGGTGGTGATGATATTTACAGTGGTGGTGATGATGTTTACAGTGGTGGTGATGATGTTTACAGTGATAGTGATGGTGTTTACAGTGATGGTGATGATGTTTACAGTGATAGTGATGATGTTTACAGTGATGGTGATGATGGTGTTTACAGTGGCGGTGATGGTGTTTACAGTGGCGGTGATGGTGTTTACAGTGATGGTGATGGTGTTTATAATGGTGGTAATGATATATGATGGTTAAATAGTGGTTTGTGTGTGTGGGTATATATATATATATATATATAAAACATAATAATAAGCTATAATAAAAGCATATGTAATCTGTAATTACTGAAAAAGCCTTTCAGAATATAATAATTTAAGTTAATAATCTTCAGAGTGTGTAGGAATCACACACAGCACTGATCACACGTTTGCTCCATCTCAGTGCTGAACATACCGGGATGGATCAGAAATGTGGAGCGGAGTGTGTTTTATTAAACTGTCTCACTGGGTTAAGTAGGTTGATGTGTTGGTTTTGCAGATGGGGCCATGTCACTGGGTTGCTCGGTCATCGTCCACTGTGCAGCCGGCATCTCCCGCTCTCCGGCTCTCGCCGTCGCCTACGTTATGTACAGCCTGGGAATGGATCTGGATCACGCGTACAGGTGAGGGTGCATGCGTGTAGGAGAAAGAGGAAGATGAGGCTTTTGATGCAGTCGCATTAAATACGATACATATTGTTGTCGTTTTGTTCTCGTTAGGTTTGTGAAGGAACGAAGACCCACGATTTCCCCAAACTTCAACTTCTTGGGTCAACTGCAGCTCTTCCAGGGGACGCTGCCTCTGAAGAGCGGCCATGCGAACCAACCCACTCAGCAGCCGGTCAGCTCTCCGGACGCCGGCCAGCAGAACGCCAGCAAAGCAGGCAACGACAGCTCCGCTCCGGGACTGTCAATCAACCCTGACGTGATTCAGGAGGACACCAAAGCAGACGTGCACTGTGAGAAGGAGGCTCTCCGCGGCCAGAGCCCAAAGCCAGAGTTCACTTTATCCCTCTCCCACAAGCTCAAAACTCTGACTCTAGAGCCCGTAGAGGCGACCCAGCAGGACGCACGCAGCCCAGTGCCGCCAAAGCCTGCTCACCTTCAGCTCCCGTCTCTCGTAGAGAAGCGTAAAAGCCTCACTCTGTCGCTCGCGCCGCTCTGTTCCGCTCCCTGGGCCGACCACAAGGAGGCAGCAGCGGTGAGCAGCAGCAGCAAAGGCTGTAACCTGAAGGAGGCGTGCAGCACCCCTGTCGGCCAGCAGGGGCCGCCAAAAGGCTTAGGGAAAGCCAGAAGGCGCGACGTCTCACTGAACACAGGAGCAAAGAGATCCCACAGCAGAGAAGCCTCCTCCAGGTGCAGGAGAGGAAAATGTGAGAAAAGGAGCTGCTCCTCGGTGAACAGGGCAAAGAAGGAGGAGCAGCCGACACCAAACCCGAGCCAGCAGAGGGGAAAGACGGACTGTAAGACGCTGGCGAAACGAAGCAGCGCCGCAGCTCTCCAGCAGGAGGCGCCCGGCTGTGCAGTGGAAGCAGTGGAGGTTATAGACGCTGACCAAAGCCCTATGTCACCCATCAACCTGACCATTAACAGACTCCTGGGCTGGGGGGAGCGCATGCTGCTCGGGGTCCTTCTTGGCCCCCATATCAAAGTGGGCCAGGCTGCCCTGCCGTACCGATGCTGAGGGAAGGCCGGTGGGCGCTGAAGACCCCTCTGTTCACTGACACATGCACTGAATTTAAACATATACTCTGATGTACACGGCGGCTGTGGAGGTGATGCTGAAGAGGAGGCCGGTTGTTTCGCTGACGAGCAGGAGGGGGATTTTACTGATGGAAGAAAGGAGGGGGAGGGTGTGAATACGCGTGTGAGTGTGTACACTTGTGCTTTTCCGTGAGAGTGACTGCGCCTGTGAGACTGGACTGCATGTATAGGGTCTCTATCTGAAGTTATTGGTGTGACAGACGGACCCGCTCTGACCGAATGCTCTGTCGTGTATCGCTCGTCTGCTGTCGATTCTGTAAATGCACTGAACGTGTACAAGCGGCCGAAGAAGAAGACTTCGCTTTGTCTGTTCTATTTTAATGCACAGCCTGCCTGTGAGTTTATTTATTGAATTGATTATTGTTGTTATTTATAAATTGATATTTTCGGGTGGACTGGCTATTTTAGCACTACAGCTTGTACTGGAACACAGTGTTCATTAAAGATGACATATTTTACACCTATGCTTCCTCCATGGTGTTTCTTTCTCAGCTACACACAAATAACTAAAATATATATATATATATATAATAGGGGTGTAAGAAAATATTAAATATTGGGATATTATGTTTAGTGATACTGTATCGATTCTTAAAAACACAGTATTGATACACAGATTTCTGCCAGACAGTGAATCATTGTGTGTTGTGTTTAAACCTCTCACCACTAGATGGCAGTATTGTAATCCATTTTTAGCTCCACTCCAACATTAACAAGCAGCACAAGGGTGCAGTGCTATTGTAAACATTGATAAACCTGTTTATACAGTGGTGTGTTTTAATAGAAGGATTTGAAAAATCACAATATATCACTTTAATTACAGTATCGTAATATATTGCGATATATTGAATCGATATATTGACCACTATGTCACGATACATATTGTATCGCCAGGTACTTGCCAATACACAGCCCTAATATATGTCAAATATATATATATATATATTTTTATACACCAACAAATGTCCTTTTTCCTCATTGACAAAATTACTCAACCCCTTAGTCACATACATCATTAGTACTTAGTACAGCTACCTTTGGCAGTACTAACGTCCTTTAGACTTGAAACATAGCTTAACACGAGTTTCTTGCAGTGATCAACAGGTATCTGAGCCCAGTCCTCCTGAGCAAAGGCCTCCAGGTTATTGCCATTCTTGGGCTTGTGTGCTGCAACTGCCTTCTTCAAGTCCCACCAGAGATTTTCTATGGGATGAACTTGTTGGTAAATTAAAAAGGAGATTTGTTGGTATATAAAATATTGTTGTGATTTAAGTTGTTATGTGATTTAAACATACTTTACTGCAGTGGTGGATAATTATATATATATATATATATATATATATATATATATATATATATATATATATATGTATTTGTGTGTGTGTGTGTGTGTGTGTGTGTGTGTGGCAGCTTTATAAGAGAGGACAAAACTGTTTTTACTTTCAATGTGAGTCAGTGGAACCAGAATGTTTTCTAAGCTATCTTGGAGCATTTCTATTGGTCCATACATGATGAAATGTTCAAACACTGTAAACAGCAGAAAATCACCAAAACCAGAGATGTATGTATTTCTTTGGACAGCGATGATATAAACACATACATATACATACATACAGCTGTATACACTAAATATACAAGTTTATATATGAGGTTGAAGCTACAACCTGACAATAAACAAGGCACAGGCTAACAGCTCGCTCGCTTCCTGTTATAATGTTTATACACTGTGAAGGTTCATTCAGGGTGGTTCGGTGTGAAACTCTGTTTCAGAGAAACTTACTGAGTCAGAACTCTTCACAGTGGTGGTGAATGGAACCAGATGTCCACCTCTAAAAGCTCCTCACAGAAACATATCACAGTAGATAGTTCTAAATTTGATGACTGACGTCAAATAGCTTGGCCTTAAACTATGCAGTCGTAGTGTGATTTAAAAATATGTATTTATGTAGTGAAGACCCCAAAGACTAACTTCTGTTTTACCATCACTGACACTTCATATATACACTCAGAAGACACGTGTAGCTTCACTCGTGGGTTAGAAGGTAAATACAATGTGTATATTTGTGTTGTAGACATGGAGACCCCTGGTTACCATCACCACCACTGTAAAAACCATCACCACCACTGTAAACACCATCACCACCACTGTAAACATCATCACCACCACTGTAAAAACCATCACCACCACTGTAAACACTATCACCACCCCTGTAAACATCATCATCACCACTGTAAACACTATCACCACCACTGTAAACATCATCACCACCACTGTAAACACCATCACCACCACTGTAAACACTATCACCACCCCTGTAAACATCATCACCACCACTGTAAACACCATCACCACCACCACTGTAAACATCATCACCACCACTGTAAACATCATCACCACCACTGTAAACACCATCATCACCACTGTAAACACCATCACCACCACTGTAAACACCATGATGATGTAACCTATCGAATTCATACCCCAGATGTTAGGAAGCAGCATATGAAAAGAAATACACAGTCCCTCCTGCTCCCGCTTCACTCCTGACCAGTTATAAAGTCATTCCTTTTATCTCTGAGGGCGAAACAGCTCAGGTCTCTGTCGGTGAAACAGCTCCAGTGTTCACTCTTGTTCTGCTTTTATTAATATCATTTCTTTTGTTGCTGCTGAATGTGGTTTCTCGCCGGCGGCACTCACTCACCAGGAGCTTCGGCGATTGTGTGTTCACTATTTTGAAATAATCTAAACAGACGCAGGACCTTCAACATGATTGACCATCTGATCATATTCTGTTACCTTTAGGTCATTTTAGAAACTAAAAATTTTACATATCGCTCCTTTAAGACACGGTCAGAATGTACTGTATATTAGATAGTTTAAATGGAAGCCTGGCTGTTCAGACATATAGACCACAATAACCACATGACATCATCACAGTGCTATAACGGTGGCCTAGGTTTCGAGGAAAACTATAATAACAAGAGAATTTACACTGGTAATGTGTTTTATATATCTTCTATTTACATCACTTCTTTTGTTGCTGCTGGACGTGGTTTCCCGCCGGTGGCGCTCGCTCACATGATTGACAAGAGGTTAGAAAACAGAACTGGAGTGTAATATGTTCATTGTAGTTTGATTTGGAAACGAAACATTTTACATACCGCTCCTTTAAACTGTGTTGGGAATGTACTGTGTATGAGATCTTTTAAAGGGAAGCCTCACTGTTCAGACATATAGACCCCAAAAACCAATGATGTCATCACAGTGCTTTAATCTTTGTTTAGAGGAAAAAACTCTAATAATACTATATGGTGTTTACAGTGGTGGGGATGGTGTTTACAGTGATGGTGTTGTTTACAAAAACTATAATAATAAACAAAACATACTGATTCGGTTTATGTGGTCTAACTCCTGGGCGTGCACATTGGGTTCCCCTTTAAGACCTATTTGATCATGAACTGTGATAACTGTAATACTTAGTGATTTTAAGTTGGTATGGTACTTGATTTATCTTCATAAAGTAGCCTCTGAGCAGTGAACAGCCTATAAAATCACAACAGAGGGGAGAATTAAATGTGTTTCATGTGTATATGGGCTGGGTCCAGACAGAAGAGCTCCAGCTCAAGTTCGCTACGCCCTGTTAGTCATGTCCGGGGGTGGAGCAGCAGATGACCAGGACATGAGCTCACTTTAAACATGTGAATCTTTTTTTCATATATATGTATACATATAAAAATAGTATATATATCAATGTCATGAACTTATAAGAAAGTATGAATAATTAAAGAAGACGAGAACTATACAGCAACACCATAAAGCAGAGTAACGTGTAAATCTGCTGCGTTATAACTACTTTTAATCACAGAAAAGGAGTTCAGGACACAGAGAACCTCCTCCCTGCCTGCCATGAGGCTGAAACTGTGTTATCTGAATGGACAGTCCGTGTCCAAATATGGAAGCAACCACACTGCTATCCGGAAAAGCAGCCCGCGGTATCTTAATATCGTCCCTAATATCACCGTCTTTTCTCCAAATAATTAGACTTGATCGCAGCCAAAAAAACAAAGCCCAGCTTTTTTCTTTCGCTTGTGAAAAACGAGACACTCCCTGTCTTGAAATCAGCTACGCTGCAAGCCATGTTCTCCTCCCTCCGCCCGTTTTCCGGACAAGCCCCGCCTCCCCTCCCCCCGCGATTGGCTGGCATCCTTTCGCGTCCTGCGCCCGATCGTCCCCCAGCCAATCCGAGCGCGGGAGGTCTTACCGCGCTAGCCAACCCCGTGGCCCCCGGGAGGCGGGACTTGCCGCAGTGTGGGTGGGTTTTGAAACCAGTGCGGAGGAGGAAAAAAGTAGCTCCTGGCTATGAAAAAAAGTCAGGGTAGAAAATCTGCGAGTGGACGTGACCGAATTCGCGCAGAGTCCTGGGTTTAAAATGGTCCGAGAATCTGTACGTCGTGGTTTTTAAAGTCTGTGGAGACCGAATCGCTCGTTTTATTTAAATAAAAAAAAACTTTCCGTCGAGGAAGAAGAAGAAGAAGAAGAAGGAGAAGACGAGGAGGCGGCTGCGGAAGGAAAGGTAGGTAAGTTTTTTTTGGCCGCTGTTTTTAGGCCTTCTGACCACAAAAACGGGTGTTTGTGTGGAGAATAAAGTCTTTTTTTAATAGTATGTTAACTCTTTTAAGGTGGTGTTGGGTTTAGCTGCCCAGCTGTGATGCGTAGACGACGCTAAAGTTTGGTTTTCTGGTCGCGAACTAGCTTGTTGGAATTCCGCCGTTCCACCTTAAATGGTGCAGCAGTTACATTCAGGCGCCTGAGGCGCCTGAATGTAACTGCTGCACCATTTAAGGTGGAACGGTGGAATTCCAACAAGAAGCTGCCCCAAACTTCGCGAAAGCTGGCTATCTTCATTGAAAATCACTTATAACACATTTTCTGTGGTAACATTTTAACATTCATATCAATTCTACCCCCTTTTTATGCGTTTGTTTTGTTAGCATACGCTAGCCGCGCTAGCTGTCACAGGTGGGTGCTAACTGGCTAACTGACCACCTCAGTGTACTTTCAACGCAGCGTTGATGGATTTTCTTGGCAGTTTACTGTCAGATTTGAGAGGAAAGGGATCTGTTTCTTCCTCTAGTTCAATTTCACTTCATTCCATTCATTCCTATTTCCTTTTTTCCTGCTGTATTAATGTAAAGGCTTGTTACTGTAGACCTGAAAGACCCCACAGGTAAAGACCATAACATGGAGTTCTAGTGGGAGCTCAGATATTATTTTTATTAATTAATTATTTTTTTTTACTGTTGGGTGACTGGAACAGGTTCTAACCTTCTCTTTTTCTCCCATTTTGTGGCAGAAAATGTCTTCAGAAGAGGAGAGATACAAGCTGGTGGTGGTGGGAGGAGGCGGTGTGGGCAAAAGCGCGCTGACCATCCAGTTCATTCAGGTGAGTTGGGTCATACCTGTGTGAGATCTGTTGGTAGTGAAGGTCCAGAACCTGGCGTGTACATTCTTATTGTTTTTTTTGTCATTCTTATTGATTTTCTGACACAATTTTGCACAAATGTGATGATGAGAGACCCCATATGACGTCTGGTTCCATTGACTTGCATACAAAGTATACGTCTTCTGTGAAGCTTTCATTTTCGGGATACGAAATTTTGTTTTGCTCCTGATCTGATCGTTAATGCAGCTGATCAGTCTAGGCATGTCTTAGCTTTGCTTCTTCAGGATCTATCTGTGCCAGGTGGAACACAAAGCTGACAACTGTCAGACACGTCAAAAGGGAAACTCCACCTTAATTTCTGGACCGTAATAAATGGTCAGGGTGTTGGCAAAGTCATTGAGAGCGGTTTGGTGTGAATTGCACACTTCTGGAGAAACATAATGAGTCAGAATTTTCACACTGGTGCTGATAGGAACCAGACGTCTATCTCTACAAGCTCTTACTTAATACGCTGCTTTATGGTGCCTGAGACCTTAGTTACTAGGAAGTACCACTGATTAACCAACCATTGACGTTGCATACTTGCATGTTGGCTTCACCTGGTGGTTTTGGATAGTAAATAAAATGTCTATGTTTGTGTTGTGATTTCTGGTTCCCCTTAGCACCACTGTGAACAACGTCTGGGTGTGTGTTTCTCTGCAGTGAACCACTTCACATCCAATCATTATGAACATGCCTGATGTCCTGGACATTGTTTTAATGGTAGTAGATCCCAAACAGGTTTACTATTAGATAGATAAATGGATAGATGGGTACTTTTCTGATCCAGAAGGAAATTTAGGCAGCCAGGACACACAACACAGGTACACAGTGTTAAATATCATTGCTTTCCAAAGAAAAAGCACTTTCTTAGCTTTCAATGCAAGTCAATGGAACTTGAATCATTTCTCAGTGAGATTGGAGCATTTCTATTGGTCCAGTTATCACCCAAACTTCAGCTGCTGCGTTTAAATAATGCAGAAGAATTAAAATCAAGTTTTTTGAGTTTTTTTGGACCATGACGATATGAAGGCTCACATTTAACTCACATTTATTCCAATCGTAGATTTGACTACTAAATAAAATACCTGGATTTGATATGTAGGTATCACAGCCCCCTGGTTCCCATCACCACTACTGTAAAACAATCCGAGTTCATTTGTTTACCTGCGTTGAACCATTTTGTGTACACACGCCTTAAAATACTTTGATCTCGGTGATTGATATAGGCAGTTTTTAAAAAAATCTGTTGACTTAATTGCAATAGATTACATTAAAACATCAAAGCACATCCAATTAAACAAGTTGTGCTCTCTGTGTACAGCAGAACATGGTCAGAAAGGCAAATTGTGACTTTATTTGTTACAGGCAAGGTAAATATCGTCCCACCCCCACTGGGCACGCCTACGCTGGAGTGAGGGGCTGCATTCCTTTAGTTTTAAGGCCGAACTGTGTTGACCCTTCAGGCTATTTAATGAGAATGGAGTAGATGTCAATCGTAAAACATTCTGAGCTCTGTAAACTCTGTGTCTTGTACGGTGAAGTACGCGTCAGATTGCGCTGTAGTTTCTGCTGCGGCTTATGTAAACTGTAAGGAGGGGCAGTTATCAGCGGCTGATTCCTGAGTGTGTGTTAACAGCCGGGTGAAGTGTGTTCTCAACATGTTCTCTCACGTTGAGGCCCAGAAGCCTCTTTGTCTGCCAGGCACATCATACTGAAAGCAATAACATCTGACTCCTCTCTCCGTCACAGTCCTACTTTGTGTCTGACTACGACCCCACCATCGAGGATTCCTACACCAAGATCTGCACCGTGGATGGCAAGGAGACCCGATTAGACAGTACGTTGTTGTTGTTCACATTGTTGAAATGTTTTGGGGTTTTTTTTCTGAGAGAGAAACACAGACAACACTGTGACACAGCACACCCTGGAAGCACTCAGACTCAGCAGGTCCTTGGAACAGAGTCGCGTCATTGTGAATCATGATTAGCTTTAATAGTTCCTGCCCAGATTTTTGTTTTGACTTGCTGCATCAGTTTGTCAGCGCCTCACTTTCAAAATTGAGCGACCACAGACGGCAGGCCTGGGAGCCGAGTGACTCCGTGTAGGTGTGGATGTGTACGTGGGTGTAGCGAAGCCCCTGAAGTCATGTGGTTGCGTCTTGTTTGTGTCCTGTCTTGCCTGTGCTGAAATTTGACCGCATAACTGTGTTATGATCGTGTGCGTTCACGATAGTTCTTTAAGGGTTCTTCAGCGTAGCACCTTAAGAGGTTCCCACTGACGCTACGACATCAAGACTCAGACAATAGTGCAACACTATTGGGGGATATATAGAACTGTATACAGCACATTCTCTATTTCCACTGTGGAAAGACCCTTTAAGTAGGAAATGGCTCTATATAGAACTCTATATAATCCTGTGTGTGTGTGTATATATATATATATATATATATATATATATATATATGTGTATGTATATGTGTGTGTGTGTGTGTGTGTGCGCTCATGAGAAGCATGATTGATTATATTTTAGCTGCTTTCTGTTTGGCTAAATATGCACTTCAGTGTTACGCTGGTCCAGCATGAATCAAGATTGTGGTGTTCTAGCTAAACTAAGCTAAGGCTGGATATCAGGCTTGTGATTGGTCGTTAAACGTCTTAGTCGAATTACCTGTTCCTGCACAAGGAGGCTATTCTTGTTGGTTGATTTAACCTAATTAACTGCTGAGTAGCGTCAAGTTTGTTTGTGTAGCACTTTTTACAACAATGTTGTCTCAGAACAGCTTTACAGAAGTTTTGAAAACAGACAGTTATAACATATATATATATATATATATATATATATATATATATATATATATATATATATATATATATATATATATATATATATATTCCCCTGTGAGCAATCCAGAGGCAACAGTGGCAAGAACACCTCCCTCAGACTGGAGGAAGAAACCTTGGGAGGAACCAAACGTGGGCGTGAGCTGAAACAGATCTGAAAAATCTCGTTGCTGTCCAATGAAAAAAAAGTATGTCCAAAATTGCTACTTAACAGAAGACCAAAAACATACTTCACTTTTAATGTAAGTCAACGGAACCAGAATTTCTTCTAAGCTATTTTGGAGCATTTCTATTAGTCTGTTCATCATTACACATTCCATTCATCATGAAATTTTCACATTTTCAAATTTCAAAGGATGTAGAAAAATCAAAATGGAGATGTTTTTCATTGGACAGCGACTATATATATATATATATATATATATATATATATTAGGAATGTAAGAAAATATCGGGATATTATGTTTAGTGATACTGTATCGATTCTCAAAAACACAGTATCTACACAGATTCCTGGCAGACAGTGAATCATTGTGTGTTGTGTTTAAACCTCTGACCACTAGATGGCAGTGTTGTAACCCATTTTCAGTTCCTCTCCAACATTAACAAGCAGCACAAGGGCGCAGGGCCATGGTAAGCATTGACAAAACGGTTTATATAGTGGTGTGTTTTAATAGTAGGATTTGAAAAATCACAGTATATCACTTTAATTACAGTATCGTAATATATTGCGATATATTGAATCGATATATTGACCACTATGTCACGATACATATTGTAAGACCTTAAACTTTCTCTGA